>QEPC01002507.1:893697-963271 GCA_003113815.1 Sphenodon punctatus
CATGCACGGTCTGCTGGCCTTACGGGTACTCACCTCCTTACTCATGCCCACCGTTGGGCCTGTTCCCTTTCGGCCAGAGCCAGAGTGCTGTCGAAGGGAAGAAGTTCGTTGGTTAGTACTGACTAGGGAAGGTGCATCCCGGTCAGTACACGTTAATAAGAATTAAGTAGCTAGCATACTGGACCCATATTGCTGGTGCAATCACCCACTGGCCTAATTGATCTGTTGAAATAAAGTGCGGCCAAGTTTAAACCATATACTGCCTCTGTGTCTCATTGGGGGGGTGCGCCGGCAAATACAGAACATTTAGAAAGAGATACCAAAATGTTTGGCTCATAACTCTGAGAAACACTACATCTTAGTAATAGATCAGTAGTAGTGTAAGATTAAGAATGTAATGACATAAGAAGTGCTGTACTGGATCAGACCAATGGTCCATTGAGTCCAGTATCCTGTCACCAATGATCAACACTTTTAGTCATTTCACAGAAGTAGACAACAAGTCATAGATCCATTCCCTGTAGTTTCTTCCTAGTTCCTGACCGTCTGATGTTATGTCCTCTAACCAACTTGACGGAGCCATTTATGGACCTGTCAAGCAAGAATTGATCCATTCCCTGTTTAAACCAAGCTTTGCTATTGGTCTTAACAGCATTCTCTGGCAACAAATTCCATAAACTAATTATACATTAAATGAAAAAGTACTTCCTTTTGTTTGCTGTAAATATGCTACTAGTTAGTTTCATAGAATGCCCCCTAGTTCTAGTACTCTCTGGGAGGGCTCCCTATTTACTTGTTCCACACTTAGGATTTTGTAAATTTCTATCATATCCTCTCTTGGTTGCCTCGTCTCTAAGCTGAAGAGCCCTAACCTATCAAGCCTCTCTTCATATGGAAGCCATTCCAGACCCTTCATCATTCTTCCCACCTTTTTTTTTGGCCTTCTCTGCACTTTTTCCAGTTCTATATTGTTTTGAGATTGGGCAACCAGAAGAACATACAATAATCCAGGTGTGACCACACCATAGATTTATATAGAGGCATTATGATATTTTCTGGGTTTTTTCCCTGCCCCTTTCTAAATAATTCCAAACATTCTGTTTACCTTTTTGAATGCTGTTGCTGTCACACACATTGAGCTGATGTTTTCATTGAACTGTCCACAATAACTCCAAGATCATTTTTGTGAGTGGTAACATTTAATTTAGAATTGAGTATTGTGTATGGTTAGGATGTATGTATGGATAGGACTTGTCAATACTGAATTTCATCTGCCATGTGATTGCCAGTTGTGCAAGGTCCTCCTGTAATTCCTCACAATCTGCCTCAGATTTAACTATCTTGAATAACCTTGGGTGTAAACAAAAAAGAGGACAGCTCCTTGTAGTCCGGGTTCATTCCATTCAGCCCCCACTCACATGTTTAGTGTTCCAGCCTAATAAGTGGGTAGCCCCGTGCATGTATTTAATGTGCTTGCAGGCAGCTCCCACTTGTGCTGGTGAGAGTGGAGAGAGGGGCAAGAGGCAATTGCTCCTCAGAATGCTCTAGGTTCTTTGCCTAGGATTCTGTGTTGCTGCTGGAGCTATATGCACGGAGGCAATGCATGCATCCTAATTGACGCACATTATCCCACATTTGCCCACATGGTGGCCTCCGTATGCTCCGAGACCTTGCCGTGCATGGGGGCTGCATATCTGTTGGGTGATGGGCACATGGCTGGTGGAGGCAAAAACCTAATAAACGAGCAGGTGGACACCCACCTGGTGTTGGCTACTGTCTCATTAGTTAACACCCGTTGTGATATCTGAAAATTTTGTTACCTTGCTCTTTGTATTCCTTTTGAGATCATTAATAAATATACCAAATAGTCGCTGATGGGAAAGCAGTGAAGAGGGTTGCTGTTTAGAAGGTCTGGGAGACACCAAAGAGTGTTGGTTGTTTGGTGAACATTTGATGGGTGGTGGTGATGTGCTTGTGAGCTTCAGGTCATGGTTCATTTTATCTTATATATGTTAAGATTTAGATCTTTTACTAGTTAAATTCTAATTTTATTTATTGTATATTGTACTGGGCAATTATGATGACTTTAAGATTAGAGTAGACAAGGTTCATTTGCCCTTCTGAGTCTTTCCTAAGCAAGCCTTCTTTCATGATTATTCTCCACTGGATATAGTTGAGGGAAAATATTAGGGATGGGCGAACGCGGTTCGGATGTTCGGAGTTCGGCCCCAACTCGGCCTGTTCAGATGACCGAACCCAAACCTGAATCCGAACACGAACTGACTGAACCGAACTAGATCCGAACGTCAAAATGACCAAACACTTCGGTCAGTTCGGATCGCGTTCAGGTGAGTTCGGGTGGCAAAAACGTGTCACTGGAAGGCAAAACGTGACAGGGAGGGGGAGTCAGCTGAGCAGCAGACTTCCCGGCACCAGGGGTGGAGAGACTTAGAGTAGCAGCCAGCCTGCCCAATCACCATCCTTTTTCACCTCAGACCACTGGCTTCACAGTCTGCGATTGGCCACGGACTAGGCTGCACGGAGCCAATGGGGTGAGGCAGTGAGGCAGGTACAGCAAGAAACAAAACTGATTGCTTCCCCCTTTCCCAACACCTTCTGAGCTAGTCACTGTTCTTGAACAGCAGGCGTTTCAGAAGTCTCCCTCTCCCTCAGCAGTTTTTGTTCCTTCCTATTTCTAATCCATTGCTATCCTCCTCCTATTTCACCCATCCAACCCATTTACCTCCATATTATCATTTATTTAGATTATATTAGATAGATTTAGGTATTGTTTTTTGTTTTTATCCCTCCCTGTGTTCCCTGTATTCAATCTTCCCCCCTCCATTGAATCATTTCCCTCTCCCTCTTATTCCATCCCTGATTCCCTTCCCCTGTTTTAAGTTTTGGATTTATTTAGAGTAGGATTATTATTAGATTGATTTTCATTTCAGTTTTGTANCATCATGGTTCTGGCGCCAAGTTATAGGCAGGGAGGGCTGTGGCCAATATGTATCTAGAAGCTGCCACTCTAGCCCCAGGACCCACCATATGTATCTAGAAGCTGCCACTCTAGCCCAGGACCCACCATATGTATCTAGAAGCTGCCACTCTAGCCCCAGGACCCACCGTCATGGGTCTGGGGCCAGCATTCCTCACACACAGGCATATCATTCCACCGCATCAAGAAACAGCCACTCCATCCCCAGGACCCACCATCATGGTACTGGGGCCAAGTTACAGACAGGGAGGGCTGTGGGAAATATCTAGAAGCTGCCACTCTAAGCCCCAGGACCCAACATCATGGTTCTGGGGCCATAATTCCTCACACAGAGGCCCTGTCATTCCACTATATCAAGAAACAGCCACTCTAGCCCCAGAACCCGCCATCATGGTTCTGGCGCCAAGTTATAGGCAGGGAGGGCTGTGGCCAATATGTATCTAGAAGCTGCCACTCTAGCCCCAGGACCCACCATATGTATCTAGAAGCTGCCACTCTAGCCCAGGACCCACCATATGTATCTAGAAGCTGCCACTCTAGCCCCAGGACCCACCGTCATGGGTCTGGGGCCAGCATTCCTCACACACAGGCATATCATTCCACCGCATCAAGAAACAGCCACTCCATCCCCAGGACCCACCATCATGGTACTGGGGCCAAGTTACAGACAGGGAGGGCTGTGGGAAATATCTAGAAGCTGCCACTCTAAGCCCCAGGACCCAACATCATGGTTCTGGGGCCATAATTCCTCACACAGAGGCCCTGTCATTCCACTATATCAAGAAACAGCCACTCTAGCCCCAGAACCCGCCATCATGGTTCTGGCGCCAAGTTATAGGCAGGGAGGGCTGTGGCCAATATGTATCTAGAAGCTGCCACTCTAGCCCCAGGACCCACCATATGTATCTAGAAGCTGCCACTCTAGCCCAGGACCCACCATATGTATCTAGAAGCTGCCACTCTAGCCCCAGGACCCACCGTCATGGGTCTGGGGCCAGCATTCCTCACACACAGGCATATCATTCCACCGCATCAAGAAACAGCCACTCCATCCCCAGGACCCACCATCATGGTACTGGGGCCAAGTTACAGACAGGGAGGGCTGTGGGAAATATCTAGAAGCTGCCACTCTAAGCCCCAGGACCCAACATCATGGTTCTGGGGCCATAATTCCTCACACAGAGGCCCTGTCATTCCACTATATCAAGAAACAGCCACTCTAGCCCCAGAACCCGCCATCATGGTTCTGGCGCCAAGTTATAGGCAGGGAGGGCTGTGGCCAATATGTATCTAGAAGCTGCCACTCTAGCCCCAGGACCCACCATATGTATCTAGAAGCTGCCACTCTAGCCCAGGACCCACCATATGTATCTAGAAGCTGCCACTCTAGCCCCAGGACCCACCGTCATGGGTCTGGGGCCAGCATTCCTCACACACAGGCATATCATTCCACCGCATCAAGAAACAGCCACTCCATCCCCAGGACCCACCATCATGGTACTGGGGCCAAGTTACAGACAGGGAGGGCTGTGGGAAATATCTAGAAGCTGCCACTCTAAGCCCCAGGACCCAACATCATGGTTCTGGGGCCATAATTCCTCACACAGAGGCCCTGTCATTCCACTATATCAAGAAACAGCCACTCTAGCCCCAGAACCCGCCATCATGGTTCTGGCGCCAAGTTATAGGCAGGGAGGGCTGTGGCCAATATGTATCTAGAAGCTGCCACTCTAGCCCCAGGACCCACCATATGTATCTAGAAGCTGCCACTCTAGCCCCAGGACCCACCATATGTATCTAGAAGCTGCCACTCTAGCCCCAGGACCCACCGTCATGGGTCTGGGGCCAGCATTCCTCACACACAGGCATATCATTCCACCGCATCAAGAAACAGCCACTCCAGCCCCAGGACCCACCATCATGGTTCTGGGGCCAAGTTACAGGCAGGGAGGCCTGTGGCCAATATCCAGAAGCTGCCACTCTAGCCCCAGGACCCACCGTCATGGGTCTGGGGCCATCATTTCTTGCACAGAGAGCCTTTTTCCGAACACCCAAACCGAACGTCTGAACCTGAACGCGGTGACTGGTCCGAATGGGCGAACCGAACTGGACCGAACCGAATGGCTGAACCCAAACCACGATCTGTTCGCCCATCCCTAGAAAATATGCCTTCCTCAGTGCAAATTGAGGGATTATTTTATGCAGGCTCCCTCTCTCTCGACTGATGTGGTTTCCCCTGTCAGTTCTATACATCATTTAATGAGGGAACAGGAATCTCCTCCTCCTCCTCTTTTATTATTGGATACTGTGAACAAATTGTAGTAGAGGAATAAGGAGGAATACATCCCCCTGGTTTATGGCAGAATGTTTCCTGTGTTGATTTCTGGCTGCAATGGGGGGTAGGGGGGTTAATGCTCTTCTATTATGTCTACATGTAGTATGAAAGAATTATCTACTATAAAATAATGTCCTATGGCTTTTAAGATTTTGTTAGGGTTTTTGTTAGGTGATCGATGGTGTAAATATGAACACTGGAAAACACCCTATTGGAAAAGGAGCAAGTGACGTTGTACAGCAGACTCCTTCGGTAGGTGAGGCAGTGATTGTCCTGAATCCCTCTGGGTGGTAGGGAGAAATGCTGAAATGGCTTTACCTTCTGGAGTGGGGGTTGTGTGATTCTGCTGGCAGTTTATGCCTGTCTGGTCGGAGTGGGTCTTGTGGGGTTTGGCCTGAGTCTATTAGGCATAAGTGGGTCCCGGCTTTAATTTTGAGTTTTCTTTTAAGAAGAAGTTATCTGTTAAACCCAATTTCCAATAGTGACATAAAATAGTTGCTTTCCCTAGACGGGTCTCTCTTTATTGGGTGGAATTATTAAAGCCATTAGGCAAATTCTTTAACAAGAATCTCATGAGAGATTCAAGGTGGAATTTATAGACTGGAGTATCACTTGGCAAGTGTGGAATTGTAGAAGTCATTTAAAATATCTTGGGATTATTATTATTTATTATTAACAAACATTTATATAGCGCCAGCAGTGTACCTGGCACTTTACAAAGTAATAAAATAGACACGGTCCCTGCCCCTAGGGCTTACAATCTGAGAGACAGGAGCTGGGGGAGAGACTTAGGAAGGGGAACAGAGGGAGAGACAAGGGGTCTAACATTCATGAAGATGCGAGGTCTCAAGTGCACGTACTTGGCTTGGTTACGATGAGAATGACAGCAGGCAGGTCCATGTTGCAAGGATAAGGGTAAACCGATCGTAGGTATAGGAATAGTGGCTCAGCAGGATAAAGAGTCAGACAGAGCAGAGCGAAAGAGGTGAGTTTTAAGGAGAGATTTGAAGGTATGAAGGGAGGGGGCAAGGCGGATGTGGACAGGGAGGGAGTTCCAGGCATGGGGGGCAGCAAGTGAGAAGGGACGAAGGCGCTTAGGGGAGCAGGGAAGGCGTGGAAGGGTGAGAGAAGGGACAGAGGAGGAGCGAAGTGCACGGGCTGGAGTATGGAGGGCGATAAGTGCAGAGAGGTAGGGGGGAGCAAGGTTGTGAAGAGCTTTATAGGTGAAGACTAGGAGCTTGTGCAGGATTCGTTCAGGAAGGGGAAGCCAGTGAAGCGAAGAGAGGAGGGGCTGCACATGGTCGAAGCGACTGGCGAGGTAGATGACCCTGGCAGCAGAGTTTTGGACAGAGATGAGGGGAGAAAGGTGAGACCGGGGAAGGCCAGTGAGAAGGAGGTTACAGTAATCGAGGCGAGAGATGACCAGAGCATGAACAAGAGTTTTGGCAGACGAGACAGAGAGAAAAGGGCGAATCTTAGCAATGTTATGGAGGGAGAAGCGACAGGATTTAGCAACAGAGTCAATGTAGGGTTTAAAAGAAAGGGCTGAGTCAAAGATGAAGCCTAGGCTACGGGCTTGGGGGACAGGCAGGATGGTGACTCCATCAATAGTTATTGACAGTGAGGAAGGAGAGGAAGGATGAGAGGGGAAGATAAGGAGTTCAGTTTTAGCCATGTTGAGTTTGGGATGTCCCTTAATAGAGTTAAGAACACACTAGAAAGATCAATTCTTACATCATTGTTTAGAAATGATAAGTCAACCACGTAGGTGGTTGCCCTGTGGTTTTCCCAGATTCCCTTGATTTTCACTTAGAATTGGGTCAGGGTTCTACTGAGAATTTGGAACTTCCTAAAAGGGGTTAGTCAGTTGGGTCAGGCAATACAGATGTGGATCCACTTCGTGTGGTAAAGCAGACTGAGAGGTCGGTTGCTCATGCCGAGGATAATGTTGGGATAACTGGACCAGCAAGAAATGGTTCGATCTTTCATGGTTCCTTGGAGGTGGAACCATCTTGACTAGTGAATATGTCTGATAGTTCCTATTCAAGGGGTTTGAGGATTTTGTCCTGGAGTGCAGTGAGTTTAAAAAATAAATAAAACTTCTTGGATTGCAAGAAATATTTTAGACAATTTGATTTAATTTTTCTGAAGAAAAATAGGTATACCTAAATATTTTACCTATAGAGACTGATATTATCTTTTTGTAGGCTTTTCAGCTTATTTCCCCAGATTTGTTTAGTTTTGTTACCTTGAGTGTGTACCTCCCACTCAAAGATTTGTGCTTTTATGATACTTCCCTCTGGGATAATCTTGACATCTTTATTGAGTGTCTGTTAATTATGGTGACTATACCTCCCCTTTCAAACAGGACACTTATGAAAAATACATGGTGCAGGGCTGTACTGGAATCAATGCAGCTCTGAAACATGTATTTTTCATAAGCATCCACTTTTAAAGAGAGGTTTGGCCACCCTATTCTTGGTTGGCCTTCCATTGGATGAATTTATTTCGCTGGGTGATTTTAATGCTTGTTTGGGTCTGGGGATGAGGACTGTGGTTCCCTCTCCAATTCCATTGATACAGGCTTTCAAGGAATTCTGGAAAGGCAGTCCAAGGACCAGGTTTTAAATAGTGCAGGTTGGAGATTTGTCAAAACATTATATATATTTAATCTTGTGCTGTTGAATGGGAGACACAGTAGAGATGTAAGTGGATAATATACATTTACCACCTCGAGGGTTGGGAGAGTTATAAATTACACAATTAAGGTACTATGATTGGTCCATATTATTGATTTTTTAGTCTCTATAAGAGAGGATAGTGGTCACCAACGCCTTGAGATTTCGCTTAAGTTACTGTATGTTCTTATACAGAAGATTCTAAATGCTTTGATCCATTGGTAGGAACAGGTTTCATGATGCATGGTGCCCATCGTATTTGATGGAATATCTTAGTTAGTCAGAAAATTAAGGATAGTTTAGCATCAGTGGATATGCTAACCTTAAAAGATTATTTTATGCTACAAGCCGATGTTAGGATGGTCATTTCTACGGGTGTGCATGTCATTTTCGTAATTACAATAACAATAATTAAAATTGTCATTTTGATAGATATTGCAATAACAAAAATGACAAATAATAATAATGAAAATAGAAACAAAAACAGCATTTTGTTTTTGAAATAAAGAGAAAAAACTGAAAAACGTATTTTTGACTGTAGCATTTTTGTTTCTTATTACATTTTTATGAAACATGGAGATATTGTACCCCTAATGGAGGGCATTATGTTTACCAAGGTCTGAAATTATTCGATAAAGGGAACCAATTTTAGAAGCAATTGAACGTTGTGATTTTAAGAAAAGCTCCATACACATTCACGGCTACAACTTTTTAAAATTCCATCCACTTTGCATGAAACCTGTGAATGTTATGTCCCTCCACAGGTTTAACATACCTGCCAATTTTCAGAATGATTGAATAAAGGGTCCTGATGGTATAAGATATTTCCATCTGTATGATTTGTATATTCCATCCTATTTACTCATTATGTGGCAGGAATGTGTCACCATCCCTGTCATCTCTGCCAAACTACAGGGCAATTTGATAAAGGGACCCAGTTGTATAAGCAATTAATATTGTCCCCTTGAAGACTATTATTCAGATAAATAGCAGCACATGCAGTGCCAGTTAGAGGCAGGCACCTGGCATGGCAGGGGTAGAGAGGCTGTAGGAGGGAGAATGTGGAGCAACCCAAAAGCCTGGCAGACACATTCACTGGCCAATTACTGCATGCTTGTAGCTTTACAAGACCAATTGGTAGTGGCTTCAAGGCGGGCATAGAAGGGACATAACTGAGTCTTTGGGGATAGCATCCCAGAAATCAGGAGACCTAGTTTGCACATGCAGGCTGTCCAATTATCATCAAAATCACATCCTGTAGCACTGTGGCAGAGGACAAGAATCTCTATTGGCTTTTTCCTAAACAGATGCTTCTGACTTCCCAGTAACAAGTGGGGGAGAGATGTTGGGATGGTCACAGCACATAATGAGGTATTTGGTTGACATTTATGCTGGCCAATTAGCATCACAAACTAATCTTATACCACAGTGACACGTAAGAGAATCCCTGGCATAGGCTCCTTCTTTACATATGCTTTGCAGGCATATAAAATTGGGACCCTTTACCACATCTTTCTGATATTTGGCAGAGATAATTGCGAATATGTGATATACAGCCCTGCTAAATTTCATGTACCCTGGTTGGACTACAAAGATGATACAGTTGCACATACATTTATAAATTAATTGCTTATACCACCAGGACCCTTTATCCAATTCTTCTGAAAGCTGGCAGAGATAGTAAATATGGGAAGCGGTATAAACTTGGCAAGGTTTATCTACATTAAATATATAGCAAAGAAGTTACACTTAAGAATGTATATAAAGATTTTTGCAAAATAAATTAATTCAACTGCTTCTAAAATTGGACTACTTTATCCAAAACTTTTGGAATTTGGTACACATAATGCCTTCCATTGGAAGTATACCTCTTCCAAGTTTAACCAAATAGAGTGAAACACAAAAAAGGAAAAACCGTAAATGTGTTTTACATTGAAACCAATGGAAATGAAAAAAAAAGCAAAAACGAAAATGACAATTTGATATTTATGAAAATGAAAAATGAAAACAAAATTGATGTGGGACCCTGGTGCACACCTCTAGTCATTTCTTCTTTTGATGCAATAACGGAAGCTCTGGGGGAGGATTTGACTGCTATAAAGGAATACTCTTGTCTTGTAAGTGATGATATAATTAGGTTGATGAGAATTACTTTCAACATAAGATGATGTTAGGCAGGTTAGATCGAGCTGTAAGGGATCATGAGACAGAAGAACTTTTTAAGGAATTTTTTTAATCGCAGGAGGAATTATAAGAAACTTATTAGGCAGGAAAAAGGTGGTCACCAGCATCATCTTTCATAGGAATTCAAGTTAGACACACTGAAAGGAACTATTCCTCTTGGAGACTGATGGATTGGATTTTAATAAAAAAGTTTATTGTTTGACCATAGGTTGTAACAAATTATATACAAAATAAGAAAAAACAATACATAACGAAGTACAATATCATAAATAAAATAGTACATCTATGGACTGTGAATATAAACTAAGGTCAGCTGTGACCTGGTTGGGAAGGGATAGTTTACTTGGGGTAACTCATCCTTGGGTGGATGAATTCAGCCCAAAATGAGAGTCACTAAACAGTGAGCTCACTTTCTGAACGGCCTTGCCGATCCCAGGGATTACACAGATCAACACTTAACTCCTAGGGTTAATCTAATTTGGATAAAAGCATGCCTTGCCCTTCATGGGTCTTATGTTGGCAGCACTTGACCCCCTGTAAATTGGTAGTGGGAAGGAGCAGCCTTGCCTTGACTTAATTGCTCGTGATGTTATATTATTTGCATCGCAACAATAGGGCTTTGCCAACAAAATAAGATATAACTTCTAAGGGCCCTTGGCCCACCTTTTTCGGTGGCCACCAGGGTCATTTGTCAGGCTCCACTAGAGAGAGACTGCAGCTTTTCTTCCTGGTGGGAAGTGCTACCAGGAAGTGCTGGAGCATTCACGCCGGGCTGCTGTGAGGATACCTCAGCAGCCTGGATGCAATCTACCCAGCAACTGGGTGACCAGCCAATCAGAAGCGGGCGGGGGGGGGCCGCCTCTTGCGGGGTGCCTTCCTGCCCGTTAAATCACTCGGCGCCATTCAGAGCGCCGTTTGTGAGCTGGAAGCCCCACACCCTCCCTCCCAGGGATACTACGGGTTTAACTGGTTGCCTTAGTAGGGGCCATGAAGGAATTTTTAAAAGAAAACATGATTGGGCAGAATAGTTTTTCTCATTTTTCGCCTTCCTCGTAGTGTGCTGTTGTTTTGGCTGATCAATCCCAGGTAGACATGATTAGGGAGGGTAGTAGTAATGTTTATTCTTGTCGCATTCTGGCAGGGGTCCAGTGCTGTAATAAGTTTTAATAATATGTAGTAAAAGAGACATCTCTCTAAGAGATGTGAGGGGAACACCTGGGGCATAGGCTGAGTGCGGCCAGCCACAGGGTTAACCTTCCAAGGTGAGTTGCTGGCAAAGGCGGGAAGGGATATGAGCGGTCCCCAAGCTGGAGGTAACTTAAATCCTTGGCTCGGGTCCAGAAGGACCTCGTCCCCTCTGGAGGCGGCCGTTAGCCAACGCCGGAGGGGAGACGTTTGAGTTAGGTAAAAAAAGGGGGTTATGGAGGGTACATCCAAGCCTCCCCTTTGTTGGGGTTGTTACGTACCCGTTTATAGAAGTTAGCACTGGACCTGAATTGCCTGAGGGCAATTACCCCCACCACGCCTAATTCCAATTTGAATAAAGAGTGCGGCCTTTCAAACCCAACATGTTGTCCTTGCTTCATTTCAGATGCGCCAACAAAGGCTTTATACACATAGACAAAAAGTATAAGCATGATGGTGGTAATAGCAATTGTAATACTTAAACAATTAATTACACGATTCCCAAATCCAACTATATTGAACCAGTGTCAAAAACGATTGCCCGCCCATGTCTGGTCAGGGACTATGATATAATGGTCAAAGAAGGAATTGGGACTAAGATTGAGAGCTGCCTGTTGGGGACTTACTGTCCAGAAAGTTTCATCTAAGTTGTACTGCCTGGCCTAAATATACAGCCACGTTCTTAATAACTTGAGGGGAGGTGCTGGACAACAGCAATGATAGAAGTCAGTTGTCAGATACATCCAGATGCTCCTGGATAAATGATGAAAGGTATTTCTCCCGTATTCCATCGTAAAGATGGCAAGAGAAGAGAAGGTTAATAAGACTTTTCTTAATGTAGATGTACTCATCCTTAAGGAGGACCCTCACCCCGGGCAGGATCAAAGCATGACAGTGCATGTCACGGGTTGGAGGTCCGCACCCTGACTTTACTGGGTTTGAGTGACTCAGTTTCCCTCGTGTACAGCCCACTTAGATCAGTTTCTCTCTCTGGCTGATTCAAGCCTGCCGCAGGGACAATCCCTTTGTCATTCAAGGGCCCGATCCTTCCCATTTACAGACTCTACTCTCTGGGTTCGCAAGAGCTTGAGAACACTTGTTGCTCACTTGTGTTCCAATGTTAGACACAGACACTTCTTCATAAAGATAAGAAGTAAGTTTAATGATTACATAAGAAAGATAAATGATACAGAGTGGTTACTAGAAATCAAAGGTAAATATAACGCATTCCTAACCTATACTGGTTGAGTTCCTAAATAAGCATCTTACCCTACAAAGGTCCATAAGTTCTTCTCAGTCCTTTAGTGTAAGCGACTGGGTCTCCATACTTAGAGTTGCTAGAGAGCAAAGACCTGTCTCTCAGTTCATGTCTTTCCAGCCTTGCTGGCTGCAAGATGGTGAGTGAGTTTCTGATAGTCACTGCCCCCTCTGGGGTACAACTCCTTATATCCCCAGGAGGAAACTCCTCGTATCTTCTCGAGGCTTCTAGAATTCCCTATGTTCTCTATATCAGCTTTCTCTGTCTCTTGCATGTAGGCAATGGCTGCCTGCATTAGCATATAAATGTCTCTGGCCACCCATCTGGGGGGAACCTGGTCACATGTCACAGCTCCCCTTTGTGTTTTACAGTTCTCAATTGTAACATTACATACATGTGGAATCTTTCGCTTTACATATTTACCAGACTTGTAGTCTACATGTAGGCCCGTGTTACACACGTGTGAACCTATGTTCCTCCGTGACAGTGCGATGCACCATCACGTGTAAAAATATCAAAAGAAAAATAGAGTGGTAGGTGACCATTTTAGCTAAACTATTCACTTGTATTAACTTAGAAAGTTCCCAGCAGGTTGGGCAACAAGCATTATTGTCCTCCTGTTCAAAAAATGTAATAGGATGGATCCTCAGAATTACTGGCCCATCTCTTTGTTGGATATTGCTTTTAAATCTATTCCCATTTTTTAATTGGGTAAATTGGTAGAATAGGTGGATACTCAAAGTTTGATTTTCAAGGTGTAAGTGGGGTTCAGAAAAGGGTATTCCACAGCAGATGGTTTTCCCATTTTGCTATGGGGGGGGGAGGGCACAACTTATATGCAGAATTTATTGATTTAAGATCTGCATTTGATTCTATAATTAGGAAACATCTCTGGGAATAGACCTGAGGTGGTGGTTGTTGCAAGCTTTACATGCAAAAACAACAGCAAGGGTAAAAATTGGCCATTCAGCAGAGCTGTCTGAGTTTTCGTCTATTAACAAGTTACGCAGGGATGTCTTTTCAGTCCCTTTTCTTTTTAATTGTTTAATAAATTTTTGATGTGGTGGTGTCGTTGGCTGGAAATTATTACCCCCCCCATAATTAAATGAGGTCCTATCACTGTTTTTTTATATGCAGACAACATGGTTTTGCTTTTCCAAACCCAAGTTGGAATAAGGCAACTGCTTAGTGATTTCTTGGCTTGTTGCTCATGGGAACAATTGTGCATTAACTATGATAAGACTAACATTATGGCTTTTGGTGTAAACCCCAAATTGTTTAATTGGTCCATTCATGGTCATAGTATTGAACAAGTTAAGAATTTTAGGTATTTGTTGTGGATTTGCTTTTTCACAGAATGGAAGTTGGAACTTTCATGTGCAGGTGTTTAAGGAACAGGAGTTACATACCATGGAAGCTGTTCTCCGTTTCCCCATTTGTATGTTGGTAGTCTTGTCATTCCTGCCCTTCGTGTTTTTAGAGATTAAGTTGTTGCTCAAATTTTGTTTGGGGCTGAAATTTTGGGTGTTAAAGATTTCTAGGGTGTTGCTTTAGAAATTCCACAAAAAAATTTTTTTTAATGGAAACTATTGACTCTCCTGAATTATACCCCCAACCCAAGTTGCTTGGGAAAGTGGGGGAATCCTCTATTTTAGCTAGAGTTTATGACTGTTTACGTTTATGTTGAGACTGTTTACGTTTTGGTATAGAGTTTCTACTATGTAGGCTATATGGTTAGCAAAGATGTGCTTGGAGGAGCAATTCAATGACCCTAATCTTGTGGGGCACTCTTGGTTCAATAGAATTCACTTCCTATTACACTCCTGGTTTTTTTCTGAAATTGATATCCACTTGTGCCAGTTTGTAGCAATGAGCTTGTTGAGATCAAAAGGAGGACTGAAGATCTTGACAAACAGTCTGATTTGGCTTCAGTTTAATTATAATTATTTCTCCTTGGTATCCATTTTTTAAAATCTGAACATGTTATGGAAAATTATCCTTTATGTTTAAATTGTAGTGTTTTAAGGAAATTGTTTACTGCTTTACGCTATCAAACCTTTCAAGCCGCGATGTTGGAGGAGCATCATAGAGGGATACCTCATTCTGCACGTTTCATGATGATCTGATCCAGATATAGAGTGTGATTGCCATATTGGGCCCAAGTGACAGACACAAAGTAATTTTAATTATGTCTTTTATTGGATCAACTGTTGTTGGTGGAAATAGGCAAGTTTTCCGGCCACAGAGAGCTCTTCCTCAGGAATGTAGCATTAGCCAGTAGAAATATATAAAATAAGCAAATGTAGGCCAGGTATATATGAGGCGGCATGGAATGGGTCGGATCTATTCCTATCCACTCCCACCTCTTCCATGCCCCCTTATTTAAAGGAGTTATTTAAATTTTGTTGGTTGTTTACTGTACTTCTTTGTACAATTATTGAATGCCATAATGACATGTATGCTACTTGGTGTATACTAAACTTGACTTAGCTTGAATATATTAAACAACACTGGTCCCAGTATGGACCTATGGGGAAACCTATTATTTACTTCTTTGTATTGTGAAAACTGATCATTTAGTCCTACCTTTAGTCTCCTATCCTTTAACCAGGTACTGGTCCAGGACAATTCCTCTTCTGCCACGACTACTTAGTTTTCTCAAGAGTTTCTTGTGAGAGATCTTGTCAAATGCTTTCTGAAAGTTCATATATACTATATCGACTCAGTCATTCTCTTGGTTCTCTTAACAATAAAAATGAATTCTTGTTTTTCCATTATCGTAGATGGAATGTTAACATCGTTCTTACTGGCAATTCAACTTTTGGCAAAGAGATAAAACAAAGGAATTCAAGTGCATTTTCTTTCCAAGTGGAGGGGAGGAGTGATGGAGTAAAAATTTAACAATAAAAAATACAGGTGGCATGACTGTCAGTGACACACTATGCATGTTCTTTCTTATTTCTTAATCCATATTTCTGTGTATTTAACTTGGATTGTTCCAAATATACCAATCATGTGCTTTAGGTCCATGCTGTTGATGACTTGAGCTAGTTTTCAGATACAAAATGTACTCAGGGGAAAACAAGGACTCCATATGGGATAGATTAAGTTTTGACAACTCAGACATCCCTTAAAAATACCTTTATTTTTAGGTGTAAAATAATATTCAAATCCAGATGGTGATCTTGTTTCACCCCTTCTGGAACTAGGGGTTGTGCCTAAAGAGGGGTGCTTTAAATTCCAACAGAGGTTCCATTAGAGCCTTATGAAGGTTGTCTGGGGAATGTGCTCATTAGGGGTGTGCATTCATAATGTTTTCTAGGGGTGGGACTATTGGTAAAAAATTGCAGTGTTCTTGGTTCTCTGTCTATCCGTTTTCAACTAGTTCTCAGTTCTCTTGGTATCAGATCTTTAACATTGCAGTTTCCCCCATTGATTTCAATGGGGAGAATCACAATGTTAAAAATCAAATAAAAAAACCAATGTAAAAAATCTGATACTGCCAAGAACCAAGAGAGAAGCGAGATATCAGATTAATCTGATATAGCCATTATTGGATACTCTCGGTTCTTGGGAATACCGAGAATCCAATTCCTGAAATTTTCTATTAGTTACAAAAACCAATGTTTTTGCCATTCGTGCCTGTAACTAATGTTATGAAAATGAATGAATAAGCAAATGATTGTCATTTGTTTTCATCCATTTTGTTCAGAAATAAAAAACTAAAAAACATATATAAATTTATTTTTTAAAAATGAGTCACAAAATGGCTGCTGGGGTGGTTCTGTGTATGTGTAAGTGGCACTTGGCACCAGTTTGGGAAAGGGTGCACATGCAATGGCCCCAGCAGCTGTATTTCACAGGCACAGGGATTTTTAATTTTTCTCTGCATGCACCAATGGCCGACGGACCACTTTTCACATGCGCACCCTTTCCCCAAATGTCACTGGCAGTGTCTGTGCCATTTTGGGAAAGGGCTGCACATGTGCAGATTGGCCCAGCAGCCATTTTTCGCATGTGTAATGATTTTGATTCTTTGAAAATAATTTTTTGGTAAAAAAATCAAAAAAAAAACAAGAAAGAAAACAAACATTTTGTTTATGAAAAGCCCTGAAAACTAAGGGTTGGGTTGTTTTTTTAAAAAAAAATGAAAACCAATGGGCTGTCTTCTGCACACCCCTAGTGCTCAGCCAGTTCATCCTATGCACCTGGGATGTTCTTGCTGTCCTCAAACAATCAGTGTGGTGCTATCTGACTTTGAACTAAAGCTGAAAGGAGTGTGTACCACATACGTGTGATTTGACAAATTCCACAAAATTGTATCTGTGAATTCAAAGTTGCTTTTTTGACTCTATTTGCAAAACTTACATGAGCTAATTCAAGAATTCAATATGCATGAAATTGGTATTTGACGTTATGTAACGTGTATATATAGGCGATGATAATAACTAGTGATTGATCTGATTGGCTGAGATCAAAACAAAACAAAGTGATTTCAGACTAGTAAAATTAGGTGAAGTCAAGCTAGCTGAATTAGGCAGCGCCAAGTAACTGAACCAGACAAAGTCAAAGTTCACATCTAGGTTCTTACAGGTAAATTGAAACTTGAATGTTCATGAAAGGAATGCATATGGAAAAGCCATCTCAGTTTCAGCTCTATTTTGAACACCCTGGTACAACAAGGACTGTAAAATCCTCATATTCCTGCTGCCTCTCACATTAGGACAGACCTTTCTGTGTCTGGGAAGCCTGTGTTAGGCTCTAGTCTGCAGCAGTTTCTGGAGGCACAGAATTGGCTGAGTCAAGCAAGCCTGCTGTGCTATAAGGTTCTCCTTTTATGCTAGGTGTTGAGTTGACTAAATGATCCAGATTTTATCTTTCCCTGTAGGCAAGGATGGAACTGGTTCATTTTTAATGTATCCTCCCAAAGATTCGATTACTGCTTATGGCTTCTTAGCGTAAACTCCCTTTGGACTTGTTGATTACATGTGTTAGTATTTTGGGATAACTTTTTTGACTGGGTATTTATCCTAAAATTATTTAGTATTTAACACACTTAGTGATTTGGGCGGGACGGAATGTTCAATGTTAAATTTTATAGCCTCGTGTGGATTTTTCAATGAATTATTTCTCTGACAATTGCTCCATTCATTGTTTATTCTAACTCTTTCAATTTAACAACAAGCTGTAACTGTTGCATCATAATGGCCTCTAGCTGAATATCTCATTCCCAGAACTCTGACCTTAGCTGTGGACTGTCCCTTAATTTCTCTCTCTCTCTCTCTCTCTCTCTCTCACACACACACACTCACATTCTGTATTTTGACAACTAAAACTTGCTCTTATAAAACCAGGTTATCGGAAAGTTTGATGTTGACTGGATTTGGTAGGGGTCAGCTAAACGAGCAGTTGCAGACACAGTCCCTTTGTGGGGAAGTTTTTGTCTGGCATAGAACTGGCTCCATTGGTTCCCTCATACTTTACCCTAAAATACAGACTTTGTGGACCCCCCCCCCCAAACTATGGTGTGACTGAACACCATCCCCGTCTACCCATCCACTCATCCTTGCCTAGGCCATTTACTGTGGCCCCATCCACTCACCCTATCCCTGCCCACACATCCCAACCCAACCCACTGACTCATCTCACATCCCATGTGCACTGTACCCCCATCTGCCCACAATGGGGAGTCCTGAAACTTAGAATACCTTTCTGATGTGTAAGTGACACACCAAGGCGTTGCAACATACTGTTAGGATTTGGGCCAGAATACACTAAGTTCTGATTATCCCTTACTAATGTAATGGCCCCTCAGGGGCTGCTACAAGCTAATATCATTTAGAGAATCTTGAGGCATAACTCCTTACATAAGACGGATGAGGTCACCTAAGAAAGGGAATTTGTGCTGGGAGTTGGTGCTATTTTTTGGCAGAACCTGTATGTAACAAGGAATCCATAGAAGAGGAGAGTCAAGTCCAGCTGTGCGCAAGAGGATTCCTGGTATCACACCTCTGTGAGAGCAAGCCTATCTGGTTGGTGAGTGACATAGTGTTATTGCCTCTGCCTCCTACACGTTCCCGATGCCTTTTTATGTTGAACTTATAGGGTATTTTCACATGGTAAGGGAGGCAGTGAGAATGTGTGGTGAATCCATGGGTAGGCCATGCAGCTGCCACTCCCATGGGCAGCAGTGGGAGCCCTACAAATGGGCAGATCCATGCATAGGTCCTGTGGGCAGGGGAGATGCTGCCATCTCAGGAAGCCCATCACAGGGGCAGAATCCTGGGTCTGTGGCAGCAGGATCAGACCCTACAAAGCCACCAGTCAACTGCTGGTACAATGGAGAGGGAGTGTGGGAACCCTGGGGAGTAGGAAGAGCAGCCCTGGAGTCACCTGGATGAATCGCTGCACTGGTCTATCTCAAGTCCAAACCTTATTTGAAATACACCAGTGGGAGATGGGGGGCGGGGGGCTCCTTGCCAGAGAGAGCAGTGTTGTGTTTGACAGCACAGACACCCTTCCCCTGCCATGGCAATTTCAAACTGGGAAGCACTTCCCACCTTGACACTGACCACCAGTTTTGTTCTCTCTAGTAAGAAGCCTCCCAACACCCATTGGTCTATTTCAAGCCAGGTCCAGGCTTGAGATAGATCGGCATGGTAGATAGATGCAGCCAGCAGACCCCAGGGCTGATTCTCCTCTCTGAGGTCCTCTCAAACAGCTGATGGTGGGTGGTCCACGGTGCACACCACCACCAGCCTGCCAATCAAACAGATGACTGGCAGCAGCAGCAACTTTCTCCCGGGGCATGATCCTTGCCAGAACCATGGCCTTATCCATAGTGCTGCCAGCCCTGTATTTGGGAGGGGCTGCCAGGGACAATTCACACAGGAGGTGGACCCGTGGGATTCCTTTGCCCCAGTTTGGAATGGGTTGTCTTGAAAGGTGTGCTCCTCGATAATGGGTAAAGACAGACGTGCGGGCTCTATGATCTGGCCTGGGGTGGAAAACAGCAACGTCCACTCTCTGGGTCAGTGGGTGGCACTAAACAAATGTGCCAGCTGCTGGGAGAACCATCCCACCACCTGCATGACCCAGGTGGAGGGATGCAACAGATGTGCAGGCAGCTGGCCCAAACCAAATGCCCAGTCCCCACCATGATGGGAATCCATGGTACCTGGCCATGCCAGCCCCCACCCTACAGGGGAACGACAGCTTCCAAATGTTGCAAGTGTTTCCTGTTCTCTGATGTCTTGGTGTTAGGATTCTTTGGACTGAGTCCCCACCAAACCATGAATATTATGTTAGTTCATCTTAAGAAAAATTTGCTCTTTGATGAGCCTTTTCAAACAATCCCCGCCCCCCCCCCAGGATTGTAGGTTAGAACAATAAATACATACCAACATATTGAATCGGAAGAGAGTTTTTTGTTTGTGTTAAAATACTTTTTGAAATGGGTTCAGGGTTTTATTGAATTTTCTAATTTTTTCACATAAGAACATACATTAATTTGATGGGAATAACCTGTTTTTTAAATATATATGTTGCCTTCCTGATGATTCATCAGCAACATAGCACACTTATAAACAGTGTAGCTCATAAATGTTCAGAAATAGTCTAACACCCTTATAACCATTTTTTGACATAAACAAGTTGTAGTTCAATATTAGAGTGAGATTTTTCTATCTTTACTTTAATTTACTAGAACCCTTAGCATGCATATAGTCCCACTGAAGTCAGTGACATTATTTGTATGACAAGTTACTACTTGGTGCAGCTAAGTATACCAGAAACTAGCATATAAAATTTGGAGCACATTAGTATTTTCCATCCGATGTTTGTTTGATATACATAGCTGAGATATCCTTGAAAAGTAGTTTTCCATACAGAGAGCAAGTTCAGTGGTCTTGCATGAAGAAGCAAGACAATGTGGCTAGAAAACAAATAAATGTAATTTGTTTATGGTCACAGCCACAAACCCCCAGCTTTCACAGTCTCCATATAATCCATTCCAGTTAATAACAAACTTAGGAAGTTTATCATACAAAGAGAATCCTTAGCAACACCAAAATTATAGTACAGTAGAACTCAGTAGCTATGCTATTAAAGTGTAAATGTCCTAAAATAACTACAGACATTTAACTCTAAAACGATGTAGACGTATACTTTAGGTTAAGAAGTAACTTTTCAACTTACCTAAATCAGAACACTGAACAACCCGAAGATGGCATTGACATCGGAATGGACATACTGGCATAGGCTCAACTTCAGGGATAGTAGCAGAACCTGATTCATCTTCTAGCATAAAGTCAAACAAGCCTTTTTGGTGAAATGGTGTGGCCCAGCATACTGGCAGAAGTAGGAGGAAGAAGACAGTAACCTTCATGATTTAGTTCATCTATTCAAAGTAGATCTGGTGAATCTAGAAGTAAAATCAAAGGTTGAAAGAATGCAATCCTCTTCTTATTGCTACAAATGTATAGTTCTTCTCTGGAAAGATCGAGCATACCAATTACATAAGTATGTTACTGTTCGTTAATGAAAACTGTACTTGGAAAGCATAACAAAAACAGATGTGTGGCCGGTGCAGTGGCTCCCCAGCCTGGGAAACTGCAGCGGAGATGACCTGGGCTGTGTTGGGACACTGGAAAAACATGCCCACAGTCAGAGGGCTGTCCCACTGCCCGCATGGCCCAGGTAGGACCAGGAGTTCAACAAATGTGCAGGTGGTCGCGCCCCCCCCATGATGGACAGACTTGGAGGTCAACAATGGGCAGCCATGGTGACCAGCCATGGTGGCCCCCAACCCACGGCAAGTAAAATGAGGCAGAACAGATGTGCTGACCCACTGTAGTCCACATTGGCCTGCATAGGAGGCCCTTAACCTGGGCTGTGACACTGAGATTTTCTGAGGACACAGCCTGGTCTAGCTACCTACCTGCCCTGGGGCAGTCCCGGGCTAATATCTGGCAATGCAAGATCAGCCACAGCGGGTTAAAGTGGGTCACCGTCATGTCTGTTTTTACCCACATACTGTGGATATAGGAAAATGATATGCACTTATTTAAAATAGTTTTTTTTAATATAAACTCACTCTTGGACCCATGCTTGGAATCGCTGGCCCATTGGCCAATTCTGATTCATGGTAACTTTTTATTTGGCACCTTTACAATTCCTGGAACTGGCTCCTGGATCCAGTCCTTATCCTCAAACACTTAAAGTGGGGTTGTGAGCAGAGATGAAGATATGTACTCAAGGAGAGGGAATGGATGCATGGGAATCTTGAGCTCACCTCTTAATAGGGATGTGCAAACATGGTTGGGCCGTTTGGTGTTTGGCCCGAACTCGGACCATTTGGACAGCTGAACCGAACAGCCAGACTGAATGCCCGAAGCCCAAAACAGTTTGGCGGCATTCGGAGGGGTTTGGCAGCACTGGGGGTGGAAAAAACAAGGCTGGCAGGCCCAGGGAGGGGGGGTGGGGCAGCTGAGGAGCAGACTTCCGGGCGCCAAGGATGGAGAGACTTGGACTAGCAGCCAGCCTGCCCAATCACCATCCCTCTTTTCCTCGGACCACTGGCTTCGCAGTCTGTGTTTGGTCACGGGTTATGCTGCACGGAGCCAATAGGGCTTGTGGTAAGGCAGGCTCACCAAGTAACAAAAGTCATTGACCTCCCTCCTTCCAACTCCTTCTGAGCTAGCCACTGATCCTGTCATCAGGCGTTTTCAGAAGTCTCCCTCTCCCAGCAGTTCGTGTACCTCCCAATGCATTGCCATCCTCCTTCTTTTTCACCCATTTCCACACATTTACTTCCGTAGTTTCATTTATTTATATTAGATTAGATAGATTTAGGTGTTATTTTTATTTTTTACCCCTCCCTGTGTTCTTTCGCCTCCTGACAAGATGGAGGTGATGTTGGTGGGTGGGGGCCTGGGAGTGGTTGAATCTCCTCTTGTAGGGGGGGTTCGCCCTCTCATGGTCTCGCAGATATGGAGTCTGGGTGTGCTCCTTGATTAACGGCTCAGCCTGGAATCTCAGATTGTGGTCGTGGCGGGGAGTGTGTTTCAGCAGTTACATCTTGTCCGGCGGCTTCGGCCGTATCTCTCAGACTCTGACCTCGCCACCGTCATCCATGCCTTCATCATCTCGAGACTGAATTACTGCAACATGCTCTATGTGGGGCTGCCCAAGAAGCTGGTCCAGAGGCTGAAGCTGGTGCAGAATGCCACCGCCCGTCTCCTTACCTGCGGGCTGCAGGGAGCACATGACACCTGTGATCCGGGCTCTTCACTGGCTGCCTATAAAGCACTGGGCCAAGTTCAAGGTGCTGGTTCTGACCTTTAAAGCCCTTCACGGCCTGGACCCTGCTTATCTGCGGGATCAACTCGCTACCCATTTGCCTGTGTGACCCCTGAAATCGTCTGTGGTGGGTTTTTTGGAGGTTCCCTGGGTGAGATGGGTGGCCACTGACGTGAGATCTTTTTTGGTGGCTTCCCCTGTGCTGTGGAACTCACTCCTGGAGGAAGCTCGGTTGACCCCTACCCTCCTGTCATTTTGACATTTGTGTAAGACCTGGCTGTTCCACCAGGCTTTTGGCGGGGGGGGGGGAGGATGGGTTATTCAGGGGGGTGTTGTTTTTTTATGTATATGGGGGGTTTAATTGTGATTTTTTTAAATGTTTGAGTTGTTGTTTGCCGCCCCTAGCTGCCCTGTGGGCTGGAGAGGCAGGATAGAAATCTTTTATGAATAAATAAATACATTTCTCCCAACTCTCCATTGAATCATTCCCTACTCCCTGTATATTCCATCCCTGATTCCTTTCCCCTGTTTTTGGATTTATTTAGAGTAGCATTAGATTGGTTTAGGCTTCATTTCAGTTTTATACCCCTCCCTGTGTTGTTTGTTGTGAGCTGTCTGTGCCCCACCCCCCCATCCCTGTGTGTGTGTGTGTGTAGATAGATTAGATTAGATTAGATTAGATTTAGGAGTTATCTTAGTTATAGAGAGAGATAGAGATAGTGTGTAGTGATTCAGTTTTAATATTTTATAGTGTGTTTGTAGGACTAGGCCTTTGTAGATATTAGATAATATTCCATTTAGTTCCATAGATTTTAGATTAGTTAATAGCGGTTAGAGTTAGTGTAGCAGAAATATATAATATTCAAATTCTGAATGAATAAATAAATAAATAAATAAATAAATAAATAAACAAACTCTTCCTCTGCATAATTTGTAAAGGAAAAATGGAGAAGGGAAGCAGGAGAGGCCGGTCTGCTGCCTGTAAGGCGGGCAATGGGGCACGTAGCAGAGGTGGCAGGGGCCGTGCCAGCAGAGTGGCAGGCATCAGCAGCAGACCGAGCCCATCTCCCCAAACTGCACAGGCCTGATTTTGGCAGTCAGGCTTCAGAGGCTCCCAACAGTGGCACTAGGGGTGTGTTTGTCGGCACCTCCTGCCAGCGTCCTCCACTGCCATGCACGGCATTGGAAGGCCTGCGCTCCAGGAGGCTGCGGCTCTCTCTGCTGTGGCTGCAAGAGCAGGTGCAGGTGCTTCGAGGTCGGATGTTCCTCAAGGGCCACCAATGTCCTCCATTATTGAGTTGATCCCTAGCAGTTCAGGGCTGGTGAACCCCACCCCGGCTGCTAGAGGCAGGGCCTGATCCCCAGGCAATGGCAGCAGGGAAAGGAGAAGCAGCAGCAGCTATAGGAGGCACAGGGAGAGTGGCAGATACTAGTCCTGCAGAAGAGATGTCTGGTGCTGAGGCGATGGCTGTCCATCCAAGAGCTGTGTCACCACCATGTTCTTCCCCTCCCAGCAGCTCTGTAAGTAGTGTGTCACCTGGTGTGGGTCAGAAGGCAGGAGGGAGCAATAAATACTCCATCTGGGCACATTTAAGTTGGTGAGGGAGGAAGATCCCAGGGAGGTGCAGTGCACTTTGTGCCAGAAGGTGGTGAAGCATGGGCAGGTGCTCACCAACCTTGGCAAAATTGCCATAACGAGGCACCTGAAGGGATGCTACAGTGCTGTGCTGCTAAACAGGCAGGCAGGGGCAGTGGATGCCAGTGGATTCCCGACTGCAGCGGCCAGTCATCCGTCTCCATCAGTGGACAAGCGTCCTGCTCGAACAGCTGCCTCAAGCAGCAGGAGCAGTATTGCTGCTCGGGGACAGTAGCAGTCGCAGCTTCAGTGCACCATGGAGGAGCTGGGTCCATTGGCAGCTGGAGGAGGTGGAGGGTGGTGTGGCTTTCAACTGAAAGCCACGTGCATGCGGGGGGAAATGATAGCGCTGGATGGGCAGCCCTTCTTGGTGGTCAGGGACATGGGGTTTAGGCACCTGATTGGTTTCCTGGCCCCCAAGTTTAAGCTACCCCCACGCACCACCCTGAGTCAGCAGGTGGTGCCAGCCCATGCAGCACGCCTGCCTGGCAGTGATGGTGCACTGGTGGCAGGACCCGGAGGCAGCGTTTGGCAATGGCAGGAGGGGTCCCGAAGTAGGTTATAGGTGGTCCCTGCTTCAGGCAAAAGTAATGGATGGCCCACACGCACCACTCAGAACATCAAGGCATCCCTGATTGTCATGATGAGGGATTGGGTCATGCCAGGCGCGCCCTTCACCAAGGGGTGCGTGGTGACGGACAACGCAACCAACATATGGAGGGCAATCCACAAGGGGGGCTTCACCAGCATCCCTTGTGCCACACACACCCTTCAGCTGGTGGTCAGGGACGCTCTGGGCTTGGGGGAGAAGAGGATTGGAGCAGGCACCCGTAGCTCCCTGATCAAGAAGAGGCGGAAGCTGTCTGGTTTCTTTAACCAGAGTGTGAAGGGCAGGGACCTCCTCTGGGCGAAGCAGGCTGAGCAGGGTTCCCTAGTGCTCCAACTGGTGCAGGATTCAATTCAATTTCAATTCACCTTTTATATATATCCTGCTCTTTCTCGCCTACGGCGACTCGAGGCGGCTAACAACAAAGGTAGAATATACATAATAATAACTTCAATACAAAAAATAACCCAATGATCCCACAGTTGATCACAATATTACATAATCATAATCTTTCATCATCTGCCTATTGTTCTATCCCTGCTGCCACCAGGGAGGAACCAACACAATTTCAGCCCAAACTCCTGCTCTCACCAGGAGAAGGGGCCCAACCTCACTCCAATTTACAAATAATATACAACAATATTCATGATTCAATATATAACAATAGCTCCCCCATATCTATCAATACAACACAACCAAATCCTGCTATAATAATAATCCCTGCCCCATCCCTTCCCCTGCTGCCACCAGAGGTCAGTACGGGGGGCTGTGGGGGGGAAACCTACCTGCCCCATAATACATATCCCAATTACCCCATTCCACTCCTCCCTTTTACTCCCCAACAAACAGTTCACCGAGGATAATGGACCTAAATCCCCTATAGTCTCTGAAGGGCCCCAAAGAGCTACACCCTTTGACCGTGGCCCTTAGGCTCGCGGCCTACGGCAAAGCCACAGATGGCTCCCTTATATGCCCCTCCAGGTCCACTTCCGGGTTTCTGCCAAGTTGAGGAGCGGAAGGGGAGGGGCATGCCAGGGCACCCTAACCCAGGCGCACCGGCCCCCTAGCACCCCCAGCCCCCGGCACGAACAGTCTCGATGTTTTTCTCCCCGCAGATGGTCCACATGGTGGAATTTGATATTCCTGATGCTCGAGCGGCTTCTCGAGCAGAAAACCACCTTCGATGGGGCAGAATGGGAGATCCTGGCTCACGTGGTCTTCGTTCCTGGCTGTGTCAGAGACCATCAGCTCCTCCATGGCCACCATCAGCCAGGTGACCCCTCTGGTCCAGAGTCACCTCAGAAGGCTGGAGGAGATTCTCCAGTGGTGGGATTGTGGGCCTCAGGGAAGGAAGCTGGTGGCTGAGGCGGTTGACCTGGTGCAGCAGTTGAAGGCAGGGCTGAAGGTGTGCAGTTCAATGAGCTCCTGAAGCAGGCGGAATACGTTTTGGCAACCATGCTGGACCCCAGTGTCAAGGGCAGCGTGGCGCACCAGACAGCGCTCTATGGGCACTGGAAGGGTGACCTGGTGGAGAGTGTCTGGCTGGCAGAAAGGGCTCTGGAGAGTGCACGGCAGCAGCAGCAGGATGCCCCTGGGGATTGTGGGAGTAGGATCAGCCACCCCTTTCAGCTGGTGGGATCTATCCCTGCCCCCAGCCCTAGTGGTAGCAATACCAGCAGCAGGCTGAGCAGCATCAGCACCCCTATTGCCATCAGCAGCTCGTATGTGCAGGGAACTCTGGTGAGCATGGGCTTGTGCACAGCAAGGCAGGCAGCGTGGCTGAGGGAAGTGGTGGAGGTGGTGCCAAAGAACAGTTACATGACGGAGTATGACAGCACCTCAGCAGCAGTGGAGAGATACCTGGAGGAGGAGCTGTGTATCGAACCCAGCAACGATCCCTTGGCCTACTGGGCTGGCAAGACCAACGTGTGGCTGGCCCTGTCAAAGGTGGCCAATGGGTCTGTTGTCCTGCCCACCAATGAGTGTTCCCAGCGAGTGGGTTCCTCCGTGGCAAGGGACATTTGCTTGCCACACCGCCTAAGACTGGGGGCCAAGTTGGTGGAGCAGTTGTTTTTATAAAGGTGAACCTTCCATTGCTGGGATTCCCCAAGCTGCCCCTGGACATGGATTGATGGTGCAGTGACACACGCCATCACATGCCAGGGGCAGTCTTGGGATGGGGCTCCTCCTCAATCTGAGCTGTTGCTGCTGTGCTGAGGTGCTGTCTCTCCCTCTCAATGGCCAACACCCGCCCTGCCTGTCTGCGTGCCCGCCCACCTGCCCAGGTGGCCAAGCTCGAACCCTGCCTCAGCCTGCCTTCTGCTCATGCCACACTGCCTGTCCGCCCGCCAGCCCAGGTGGCCAAGATCAAAGCCTGCCTCAGCCAGCCTTCTGCTTGTGCCACACTGACTGTCTGACCACCTGCCTGCCTGCCCAGGTGGCCAAAATCAAACCATGCCTCAGTCTTCTTTCTGCTCATGCTACGCTGCCTGCCTGCCCACCCACCCACCCAGTTGACCAAGATCAAAACCTGCCCCAGTCTGCCTTCTGCTCATGTGACGCTGCCTGTCTGCCCACCCTGTGGGCAAAGCTGTAGCCCTGCCCCGGTCTGCCTACCTCTCATGCCAATGTGCCTGTATGCCTGCCCTGACAACCCTGGGTGATGTGCCACACTGGCCTGGTAATACCGCTGCTGCTGTCTGCTGGTTCATGGGTGCTCTGCCATGGAAAATCCAAATGTGCCCATGCAATCCTACTGCTGCCATATGCTGCTGTATGGGAGCTCTTCCCATGCAAATATACCTACCATCCTGGCTGCATGGGTGCTGCGCACAGGCAAATCCTGCTGCTGCTGTCTCTGCTGTGCCACCGGTTCAGTGCCCAGTCAATCCAATGTATTCTGCTGCTGCCAATGCCACCTCTGCTGTCTGTGCCACAGGTTCTGTGCCCAGGCAATGCAATGTCTGCTGCTGCTGCCAATACCACCTCTGCTATCTGTGCCATGGGTTCTGTGCCCCGGCAATCCAATGTCCGCTGCTGCTGCCAATGCCATCTCTGCTGTCTGTGCCATGGGTTCTGCTACCGGGCAATCAACTGTCTGTGCTGCTGTTGCCAAAGCCGCCTCTGCTGTCTGTGCCACGGGTTATGTGCCCTGTGCCCGGGCAAGCCAAAGTCTGCTACTGCTGTCAATGCTGCCTCTGCTGTGTATGCCACGGGTTCTGTGCCCAGGCAATCCAATGTCTGCTGCTGCTGCCAATTCTGCCTCTGCTGTCTGTGACCCAGAAATTAGGGATGTATGAATGCGGTTCAGAAGTTTCGAGTTCGGTGTGAACTTGAATAAATTTGGTCGACCGAACCCAACTTTGGAACCGAACTTGAATTCAACCGAACTTTTAGGTCGAATACGAACCAGTTTGGAAGGCAAAAAAACCCGGTTTTGAATGTACACACTTGGTTCAGAAGTTTGGAATTCATCCGAACTCGAATAGTTCGGTTGACCGAACCGAACTTGATTTTTGAACCGAACCAAATTTCTGAACTTGGTTCTGTTTGCACATCCCTACCGGCAATCCAATGTCTGCTGCTTCTGCTGCCAGTGCTGCCTCTGCTGTCTGTGCAACTGGTTCTGTGCCCCAGCAACCCAATGTCCACTTCTGCTGCCTCTGCTGTACCATGGGTACTGTGCCCTGGCAATCCAATGTCTGCTACTGGGTGGCCACGTGATTCACCACTGGGCAAAGCTTGACCAACTGGAAGAATAGCTTATTGAGATCCAGAGAGTAGGATTCCAGCTTGCAATGCCCAGCCAAGTAGGGTGACAGCCACCAAGCCCTGGCTGGGCCTCTGCTGCTGCTACGCCAATTCAGCCAGTCTGCAATGCCCGACCGAGCAGGGGTGCCAGCCACTCCAGCCCCAAGACCCACCGTCAGAGTTCTGGGGCCATCATTCTGCTCACGGGGAGCCATCATTCCACTCATCTTCAAGTATCCCACATCCAGGCCAGACAACCAGCAACACCCGGCTGAGCCGGCGTGCTAGACACAGTTACTGTGCCCGGGCAATCCAATGTCTGCTGCTGCTTGTACTGCACGTCAGGCACTTGCTCCACCCTCTTGTAGATGGGCATAGCTCAGATGAGTGCACCAGTGAGCAAGGCTTGACCAATTGACAGAATAGCTTGTTAAGATCCAGAGATTAGGATGCCTGCCTGCAATGCCTGGCCAAGTAGATCGAACCCTGGCTGGGCCTCTGCCACTGCTATGCTGATGCCAGTGAGCCTGCAATGCCTGGCCAAGCAGGGGTGCCAGCCACTCCAGCCCCAGGACCCACCATCAGGGTTCTGGGGCTGTCATTCCACTCATGAGGAGCAGTCATTCCACTTGTCTGCAAGTATCCCACATCCAGGCCAGTCAGCCTGCAATGCCCAACTGAGCAGGGGTGCCAGCCAGTTACTGTGCCCAGGCAAACCAATGTGTTCTGCTGCTGCTGGTGGTACTGAACATCAGCCATGTGATCCACACTTCTAGATGGGCATTGCTTGGATGAGTGCATAGGTGGTCAAGGCATGCCAATTTGCAATAGAGCTTCTTGAGCTCAGTGGAGTAGAATGCCAGCCTGCAACACCCAGCCAAGTAGGGGGGCCATCCATTGATCCCTGGCTGGGCCTCTGTGACTGCTCCACCAATGCCAGCCAGCCTGCAATGCCCATATGAGCAGGAGTGCCAGCCACTCCTCTCCCAGGATCCACCATCAGGGTTCTGGGGCCATCATTCCACTCACAGAGAACCATCATTCCACTGCATCAAGTAATAGCCAATCCAGCCCCAAGACCCACCATCAGGGTTTTGGGACCTATGTTACAGGCAGGGAGGGCTGTCCAGCCACATCATATTGAAGCTGCCACTCCAACCCCAGGACCCACCATCAGGGTTCTGTGGCTGACATTCTGCTCACAGGGAGCTGTCATTCCATGGCATCAAGAAACAGCCAGCCACTTCAACCCTAGGTCCCACTGTCAGGGTTCTGGGGCCTATGTTATAGGGAGGGAGGGCTGGCATTCCACTTCATTCAGAAGCTGCCACTCCTGTCCCTGGGCCCACCATCAGGGTTTTGTGGCCATTGTTCTGCTCACAGGGAGCTGTCATTCCACCTCATCAAGAAACAGCCAGCCCTCCATCCCCAGGGCACATCATCAGGGTTCTGGGTCATATGCTACATGCAGGGAGAGCTGTCCATCCATGTCATCCAGAAGCAATAGGGGTGCTGCTGCTGCTCAGCCTGCTGCTGGTGCTGCAACTGCTAGGGCTGGGGGCAGGGCTAGACCCCACCAGCTGAAAGGGGTGGCTGATCCTACTCCCACAATCCCCAGGGGAATCCTGCTGCTGCCACATACACTCTTCAGATCCCTCTCTGCCTGTCAGACTCTGTCCACCAGGTCAACCTTCCAGTGCCCATAGAGCGCTGTCTGGTGTGCCATGCTTCCCTTGACACTGGGGTCCAGCATGTTTGCCAAAATGTATTCCGCCTGCTTCAGGAGCTCATTGAACCGCACACTTCAGCCCTGCCTTCAGCTGTCGCACCAGGTCAACCGCCTCATCCACCAGCTTTTTCCCCTGAGACCCACAATCCCACCACTGTAGAATCTCCTCCAGCCTCCTGAGGAGACTCTAGACTAGAGGGGTCACCTGGCTGATGGTGGCCATGGAGGAGCTGGGGTCCAGCATGGTTGCCAACACACATTCCTCCCACTGAAGGAGCTCATCAAACTATGCCTTCAGCCCTGCCTTCAGATGCCACCCCAGGGAAACCACCTCAGCCACCAGCTTCTTTCCTTGAGGGCCACAATCCTGCCCCTGGAGAATCTCATCCAGCCTCCTGAGGAGACTCTGGACCAGAAGGGTCACCTAGCTGATGGTGGCCATGGAGGAGCTGATGGTCTCTGTCACAGCCAGTCATGGTCTCAGAACAAAGACTGTGTGAGCTAGGATCTCCCATTACACCCCATTGTACTCTGGAGGTGCCCCGTTGTCCATCACCAGTTGAACCTGATGCAAGGCGGTTTTCTTCTCTTGAAGCCGCTTGAGCATCAGGAACATGGAATTCCACCTGGTGGACACATCCTGCACCAGATGGTGCACTGGGAAGTCTTGCTCTGCTTGATTTACCCAGAAGAGGTTGCTGCCCTTCATGCTCCAGTTAAAGAAACCAGCCAGCTTCCTCCCCCGCTCAATCAGGGAGCTAAGGGTGCCTGCCCAAATCCCCTTCTCCCTCAAGCCCAGAGCATCCCTGAACATCAGGTGAAGGGTGTGTGCAGTGCAAGTGATGCTAGTGAAGCCCCGTTGCAGACTGCCCTCAATATGTTGGCTGTGTTGTGCATCACCACATACCCCTTGGTGAAGGGCGTGCCTGGCATAACCCACTCCATCACCATGGTGGTCAGGGCTGCCTCAATGTTTTGAGACATGTGGGGGCCATCCATGTTTTCCGCCTGAAGCAGGGCCCACCTATACCCTGCTTTGGGACCCCTCCTGTCACTCCCAAGTGCTGCCTCCGGGTCCTGCCACCAGTGCACCATCACTGCCAGGTAGATGTGCAGCACGTTTCTACTCAACCACAGGTCTGTGGTGAAGTGGATGGTGGCACCCCCAGCCCCTGCCAGCTGCTCCCTCACCCACTCCTTTAAATCCCGGTACAAGGCTGGCACCACCTGCCGACTTAGGGTGGTTCATGAGGGCAGCTTAAAATAGGGGGCCAGGAAGCCAATCAGGTGCCTAAACCCCATGTCTAGGGATGGACGAATGCAGTTCGGAAGTTCAGATTGAACTGGTTCAGTTCGGTCGACCGAACCGAACTTCCGAACCGAACTCGATTTTCGAACCGAACCGAATTTCCAAACTCAGCTCTGTTCACCCATCCCTAAAATATAATGTTCTATTTAGTTCAATGGGGTTTGAATTTCTGAACTTTGTTCAGAAGTTTGGAGTTTGGACCAAACTCAAATAGTTCGGCGACCGAACCAAACTTCTGAACTGAATCAAATTTTCGAACTGAACCAAACCAAATTTCCGAACTCAGTTCTTTTCACCCATCCCTATTCATATCCTTGACCACTGAGAAGGGCTGCCCATCGAGCACCATCATTTCCCCCAACATGCGTGTGGCTTTCAGTTGAAAGCCACACCATCGTCCATGTCCTGCAGCTGCCAATGGATTTGGCAGTTGCCCTCACCCCAGCTCCTCCATGGTGCACTGACACTTCTGGGTCTCAACTGGCTGATGCTGATGCACCACTGACAGCATTGATGGGAGGTGCAGAACATGGTGGTGACACAGCTCTGGGAAGGACGTGTAGCCGGCCCTGTCCAAAGTGGCCAAGGGTCTGTTGTCCTGCCCACCAATGAGTGTCTCCAGTGTGCAGGTGTTCTCTATAGTGGGGAACATTTGCTCACCGCACCGCCTGAGACTAGGGGCCAAGTTGGTGGAGCAGTTGCTTTTTATCAAGGTTAACCTTCCACTGCTGGTATTCCCCGAGCTGCCCCTGGACATGGATTGATGTTGCATTGGGACATGACATCCCATGCCAGGGACAGTCTTGGGATGGGGCTCCTTCTCAATCTTGACTGCTACTGCTGAGGTTCTGTCCCACCCTCCCGGTGCCCACCCTGCCTCTCTCTCTCTCTCTCTCTCTCTCTCTGACCATATGGCCTCGGCCAGACTATCTGACTGACCTCATGATGCCAGGTGGTTGGCAAGTTGTAAGCCTGCCAAACGGCCTCTGGCTAGATGATCTCGGCCCACCTATCTGACTGACTGTCTCTCTCTGTCATGCTGTACAGTCTTCTCCAGCCTATCTGAGCACCCTGCCAAGGTTCCAGCCTGCCTTCCGTACTGCCTCTCATGCCACGCTGCCTGTCTGCCCACCCACCCAGGTTGCCAAGCTCGAAACCTGCTTCAGCCTGCCTTCTGCTGCTCATGCCATACTGCCTGTCTGCTGCTGCTGTCTCTACTGTACCAATGGGTTCTGCTACCAGGCAATCCAATGTCTTCCACTGCTCCACCGATGCCTGGCAACCTGCAATGCCTGGCCTAGTAGGGGTACCAGGCCAGCCACCAAGCCCCAAGCCTTCCCAACCTCTACTGCTGCTGCTGGGTCTCAGACAACCAGCCCTGGATCCACGGGCACCCCCAGGGGCCAGGTTCAGAGCCTGCCTGCCCAGGCAACCTGGGGTGACTAGCGCCAAGCCTTCCCAGTCTCTGCTGCTACTGCTGCTGCTGGGTCTCCAATGACCTGCCATGCCACCACGGGCACCCCTAAGGGTCCTTGGAGCACCTCAAGCCTTCCAGCAGTGCCAAACTCGCCAAACATTCGGGGAGGTCTGAATCCCGCTGGACCGAACCCACAAACCCGAACTAAGTTTTTAGTCTGAACGTCCAAACATCCGAACATCCAATCTCCATCCTGTTCACACATCCCTACCTCTTAAGCACCCCTGTCTCCAACTTCTGTGAGGCCCATGGAGCTTGTACTTATTGGCATAATGGCCCCACAAGAGGAAAAACGTTCCCTCACCCCTGCTATAGAGCTACTGACATTTGCTTGAATATCTAGAGTTTATTAGTAACAGGCAGTTATGTTAATATTATACAAAACAATCCAGAGAAGAAACCAAATTTTGCATTGCCAATAGCTTGCCAGCAGAACAACCTGACTGAATTCCTTCATTACTACTTTTTAGGGTGAACCTCAGGTTTTTAAACATAATTCCATGTCTTATGTGATTGTTTTAAGTTCCACGGTAGTGTCTTTTAAAAATGTTGTGGTGTGGTGTTTACTTGTATTTAAAAAAAAAAAAAAAAAATACAGCCCAATGAGTACTGCTGGGAAATAGAGCAGATTTTGGTGTTGCTGGAAAAAGTTAGAAGCTTTAATAAGTTATACTTATTTCCCAATTTAAAGAGTTTTCTAATATGGAATAAAGTTCCATTTATTCTTGGCCTCTTTTTCTGTTATTTAGCTTAGCTTGCAGTATTTTATAACTACATACTGTTAAATGCTTTTGCTTTGCATCAACCTATTAACTCATACTTATCTAACTTTCAGTACATTTTCTGCAGATATTCAAGAATTTGATCCTACAGATATTGTGCAGAATGCAGATGAATAATTGTACACATATTTATTTGGTCCACCTCATCTAAGTGCCCCAAATATAATTTTAACAACAGAGAGATGTCTTGGGTTTCAGTCTTTTATGTCTTAGAGTTTCTTGTTCACCATCTGACCATGAATTCTGCGTAGGCCATTCCATGCAATGAGAAAATAATTCATATTATTTTTTAGGAGTGGAACCTAAATTAGCTTCATCCAGACCACACAGTACATGGTATGCTGTACACTGTTCCATGTTAAGAGTAAATTTAATCATTTGTAGTGGGTGATTACAAGTCACACTAAAAGCCCAATCCAAAAAAGACTCTTATCTGCCCAGGTTTCACCAAAAATGAATAAATATTGCAATGGCAGAGTGAACTGAGGAAGTGGGCTGTAAATCATTAATATTTTCTCTTTTCACAATAGGCAGTATCTAGTGAAACTTATCTTAAACAACCCCCAAGGGATAAAAACAATGGAGAGTCTTCAGCGGTGGCTTTTAAAATTATGTTTAACACATTTTTAAAAAATGTAAACAAATAATAACCAATTGCCCAATAGCAATACACCACATATAGTTAATGATATATCTTAAATTGTTTTCTTCCCTAAGTCAGTAACCAGGATATAAATAATATGCAGTCCAAAAATATTTTAAGTCTATGTCGTAGATCATACATTGAAACCTCTTTTTAAAGAATATCCTATGTTGCTGGTAGATAAATGTAAGAAAGAGAGAGAGAAAGAAATTGTATTATTTTGTGATATGGTATTTACATCTAGAACACAAAACTGTTTAAATTTCTTTTAATTATATGTACACAATGAACAAGGCTTCTTCACAAACAGAGGAAACTGCAAAGGAAGTTCACCCAGTTACAGTTAAAACAAAATTTAATAAGGTACATCACTAAATAAATAAGGTACTTCACATCAAGTGACTTTTCTATCATCTTAAAATATATGAGAAAAAATACTTTTCCTTTTCTCTTAGAGCAGTCTCTTATAATGTCATATGCTTTGTTTTAAATTAAATAAGATATATAATTTCCCCAAAGTGGGATTGAACATGTTCTGTATGACAAACTATAGGTTGTCAAAACACAGTTGTTTAGAGAATGCAAGTCTGCCTGCATGAATTGTAGCCCTTGGAAATTTCTATTTTCATAATTTATTTTTTTGCCACTTCATATCTGTGCTTGTTGACGTGGTGCTGTTTCATTCATAACCATCTTTTCTAAATTTGGTAGCCATTGTTTACATACTGTACCATGCTACTTTGTAATGTCAAAAATGACTTACATCTAACTGTACGCCACATCTTGTTTCTCTGTAGCTTTACAAATATGGAGCAAAGTTCAGAAATGTACTAGAATCCAGACTACAAAATTCCACTGTGGTTTACACAAGTAAAAATGTAAGTATTTATATGTTCTTTCCCTTTACTACATCAAGTAGCAGGCTAAAAGCACAGAATATACTGTTGTAAAACTTCACAGAAAGCTAAAAAGAAAGGATCAGTACTTTATACACCAAAAGAAAAGACAGCAAAAGTAAAATGAATGATAGGAAATGTTCACAGCCCTCGAGAATGTGTTCTGGTTCTCATGTTCTCAAATAACACAGATGCTGAGTGCAACATTAACATTACTAAACATTTTGTAGGATTTTGCTTATTCCCCTTAATAAAATGTCTCAATTTTTTACTCTATTCTTTACGGAGGTTTTACTATTCTGTAGCATAGTTTAAGATAATTTTTGAAAATCATACCTTTTAATCCAGGGATTTGCAACAGGAGCTCTCAAAGCTGAGATGTAATTAAACTAAATATTCAGCCCAGGCAAAAGACTTGCAGGTGTGTAAAGGAGGAGGGGGTAGGTTACTGCTCAGTGACTGTCACTTGGTGGAAAACCCTCCTGCTTCTATTCCCTAGCACAGTTAAAAAATAAGGTTTCCCTCAATGAACACAATCCAGGCTGACACCCACATTAGATCATATGGTAATGATATGTCCCTTGTATTGTAGCCAGAAACTTTATCAACCCCTTTTTTCCCCCTTTTGCTTTTTTTTTTTTTCATCTGTTTAGGATCGCAGACTGCTTATACAGTACAGTACAGATTCCCAACTTGAAGTTGTAATTCATTTTCCTTTTCCCCTTAATTTATTTACTGGAAGGATTTTCTTTGGATTTTTTCTGTTTGGTGTTCACTCTGAATCACTAACTTTGCTGTGGAAAAAAAAGTGTGGCTACTTTTCTGGCTTATAGTACATGTAACTCACGGAAACGATAGAAAATTAATCTTGGAGTTAATCAAAATCTAGATTTACAGCAGAAAAAAAATAATGAGTAGCCTGAGGCTAAATTATTTGCACAGACACTAACTTGCCTTCGCAAGTACTATAGCAATTGCTTAAACCAAGTAGTTTATACCATTATATGATACTGTGCACTTTGATCATATGGACTCTAAAAGTGGATTGGCATATGACCTGTCATTTACTGTTTTGATTCTTAGAATGATTCTAACATCTGCAGTCAGAAATGTTTAATATGCACAATTTTAAAAGTGCATTCGCAACAGAATGGAAATTAACTTAAGATATTTTTAAAAATATACAGTGGAGCTTTTATAAACCATGCATTTAACATCTACCTCATTGTTCAGAGGATGGGGTGTTTTTTTGGTAATCTGAAATTTTATATGTTGTAAACATCAACAGAAGTTGAAATAAGTATTTCTCCTATACTACTTTGTTAAATATTCCAGCAGTCTAAAGGAAGCTCATATTCAATAACTCAGATGCATTTATTTTATTTGTCCGGATTTATATGCCGCACTTCCCATAGAGGCTCAGGTTAGCTCACAATTCATAAGACAATAATAATAGAAGTCAAACACTAAAACCTTCCACCCTTCCCTTGAAACTCCCACCCTCCCAACCCTACCCAAAAACCTAACCAACTCCTATCCCTGCCCGCAAAATGCTTCACCAAATAAAAATGTTTTACACCGGCGCCTCTGGAAGATGCTTAGGGTCAGGCTCAAGTGAACCTCCTGGGGAAGGCAGTTTCACAAATCCAGGACAGCAACCAACAACACCCTCCTGTGCACCCCTGTTCCACAGACAAGGGTAACTGATGGAATCTGCAAGAGGATGCTCCAAGCCGACCGTAGGGGCTGCAATGGAACAAGGTAGGACAGGTGATCTTTCGGATATATAGGACCCAGATCCATTTATTAATTTATTAAGCAGCCTAAAAGAAATATAAGCTTATCTCTCTTTCTTGTATTGTCTCTTATGTCTAAGTACCATAGGTTTGCATCTCTGTGGATGTTTTTAAACAAGATGCTACCACACATGGCCACCAAGGAGCCACTCATCCAACTTCCCATCTGAAGGTGGTGCAGGGGGATGCACGCTCACGTGAGTCAATCAGCACTCACTCATGGCCACTCATGGTGCACATACAAGAAATCCGGAGTGCGCCGTGCTGGAAAAGCCAAAAAAGTGCATGGCAACAGGAGCCCAAGCATCCCCTTCCTGTGAGATCTGACAGATTCCCCACCCATAGGCACTGTGGGTGTAGGACACGACCTTTGCAATTCACAGGGACTGGCTGCAAATGCTGGGGAGCTTGGCATGCTTCCCCCTCCCCCATGGTCCATGGCAGAGGGAGTGCATGGTGGGATGCCGCCTGTTAGAATCCCTCCCCACTCAGTCCACCTGAGTAGCTGCTCCACAGGTGCGCAACTTAGCGGCCATGGACATCCCCCTCCAGCCCTGCTAATTTAAAAGCACCCTGTGTTTTGGCTTATAACTTTATGCCTGTCCTGAAGGCGTAACCAGGCACAAATGCGAAGTCAAATTTGTTGATACTTGAACTGTTTTTGGAGAGAACCTTGAATTTGTAGAATCAACAAATTTCTGAGGCTATTGTCCTGTTTATTTCCCTTGACTGAGGGAACAGAGAAATTAAAATATTTCTATTCACTCACATTCTTATAGCTGAAAAGAACATGGAAGAACAAATCACCTTTAGCACAACACTACTGATTGAAGTGCACGTCTGTAGTCAGATTTTATGTAATTTATTAATTTATTTATTTTGCATCATTTATACCCTGCTCCTTCTGCAAAGCAGCTCTGGGAGGCTTATAATTCTAAACAAAATATAAAATAGTTAAAATTACAACTATAAATAGAAATACAAATATAAAATCTGCTAAAATAACAGAAGAGAAAAGAGAAAATATGCTACTTATTGTACCGTGAGAATAATTGATGACCTCTTTCTTAATTTCTGCATCAGTATAGGAACTTCTAGTAGTTTGATTCTTCCCTTGTAATAGATATGGAGCATGAGCATTGGCAATGATTTCATCTAAGATATTTTCACATGCGTGATTAGCTGTACTATCAGCTTTTTATGTTTATAACACAGGCTAATCCTTTTCAGAAATATCAGTCTTAAGTCCACTGACACCATGGTTAACTTTTAGCAATTTCAAGTATTCCAACCTAGGGCAAAAATGCATCTGCTGATTAAAAATCATTTCAAGTCAGGATTTTGATAGACAATAGGTCAGGCAATGGGGCAGCTGAACCATCACTTTTTGCTTCAGGGTAAATTTACGTCTTCCTTCACTGAAATCCTAATGCAATTGTTAGAGTCTTTGGCTACGGCTTTTTTTACATGGACGTCACCCACACACCAACACCCATAAACACCTATTGGATGGGTGTGAGAGCGCCTGTGTAAATGTCCATGAGTGGGTGGGTGTGCTTTCATGACCCACTCACCAACACCCATGGAGCAGCTGAGAAGGAGCAGGCATGCTTCGTGGGTGGGGGTGAGTGGAGATGGGTGTTCAACACCCACCCATCCATGTTAAAACCAAAACACCCACACCCACGGGGATGGGTTCACTGAGACCACAGAGAGAGGACTAGAGAGGCTACACAGGTGCCCCCAAGCAGACATGCTCACAAGGGGAGCCGCTGGATGCCTGGCCGGGAGCCCTTAAAGGTGAACCAAAACATGACAGTGGTGTGCCGGCTCCCAAAATGTCTGGAAGGAAAGCAGTGGACAAAATGAAGGGAGCCAGTGCCGCAATGTGCGGGATGGGCCAGGGTAAGGCAAGGGACCCCAGGGCACCCAGGGGAGGCGGGACGCCCCAACGGCACAAGGTGGGAGGGAAAGACGGCTAATCACAGCACACCTGTCCTGTCACAGGGCCACGGGCATACCGCAGTGCCTGCTCCACCACAGCCCCAGGGCACAGGCAAGGGACCACAACTGACAGCGAAGTAAGAGCAAGGGTACTCTAACAACCTGGGGAGGGGGGGCCTGCACACCGATACCGGAAACCATCCCAAGGGAACACAGGGTGGGCAACAGACAGCTAACCATCCCCCCCCAGGAGAGCACCCAGACACAGGAGCAATGCACCACTGGGGCGATGGCAGAGGAAGGCCTCCATGACAGTCAGGTAACCCAGCTGTTCCCCCTGGGGGGAGAGGGGAAGGATCCCCCAACAGGAACAAAAGGGGGGCTGCAGGACAGATGCTAACTCCCATGCAATACCCCCAACAGGAGACGAGCAACTCCACTGTCACCACAGCTACCAGGCGGGCCCCAAGCTGTAAGGCCCCCCACATGCGGTACCGAAAATGGGGAGCCATGGTCGAGGCAAGAGAACCGGGACTTCATACACATGTGGTGGGGCCGAAAAGGTCCAGCATGACCTGGTGCGCAGCTACAAGACCAGACAGGTCTTTGAAGCCATCACCCAGGAGATGCAGCGGCAGGGGTACAATAGGGATGTCACCCAGTGCATGCAGCAGGCAAAGGACTTGAGGTCTAGATATAAGTATATCAAGGACAACAATCTCATGTCCGGCCATGCCATGCATACAATGGAGTTTCATGATGAACTGGACCGGTTCCTCTGCATGGATGGGGATATAGTTGCCTCCCGCATACACGGCACCAACTTCACTGGGGGCAGATGGAGGGCACTAACAACACCCCCCTGCCCGACCCCCCAGAGCAGGGGGAGAATTCTGCCCTTGGTGAGGACAGCCAGGATGCGGGAGAGGACAGCCCCATCACACAGGGGAGGAGGCGGCCTGGGAAACCACTCACACAAACATCACCTTCCACGTGCACCCACAAAACCCACAAAGTGACAGGCCATGGGGACGGGGCACATGAGGGGTGGACGGACACCTGAGACACCTCCCAAGATGCAGAGGAAGACAATCCAGGTAGGAACACAACCAGGGCCCACGGGGAAGGGGTGAGGCAGGGCCCCGGCCACACTGACTGGAGCCAAAGCCAGGCAGCAGGGATCAACTGATGGATCCCCATTCCTGTTACAGCTCAAGGGAGCCTGGAGGTTCACGAGGAGGAGGTTGGGGAGGAAGAGGTGTTTGAGGAGGATCTGGTGGCACCCCCGAGACCTGGTCAACAGGACAATGATGGTAGGCCAACACGGACAAGGGGCGGGTCACGGGCGGTGCCAGGGTGATGGGGTAGCAGGCTGACCACAGGGGTAGCCCCTACAGTAATACACCCACCATGCATGACCAGGAAGGGCTGGGGTCCCCCACAGTAGGGTCATCTAGCCACACAGGTTAACAGCACCTGACAGGAATGCAGATGGGGGGTCACAAGGGAGGAGGGACCATGAGACATGCCCACAAAGAGGTGCTGGGACAACGCAGCCCCGGATGAAGGCGCATCACATGGGGCCACCACTGTGGTCCAACACAGAGTACAGAAATACGGGGACCCCACCTGATCGGTTAAAATCAACACAGGGACAGACACGGAAGGGGGGCAGGCACTCCCTGTGGTGAAACAGATGCACTGCTAGGGGTACAGGGTACGGACATGGCAAACAACACAATCCTTGGGGTCATATGACTTTCACAGATGAATGCCCCGGTCCTGTGATGGTTGCTGCCGCCGGCAGCACTGAGAGGAATCGGGAGATATGGGCCAGGAACCAGAGAAAGAGAGAGGACCTGGGGAGGGAACTTCTGGAGGAAGCCAGAAGGTTAGTCGAAGTTAGGGATGTGTGAACACGGTTCGGATGTTCGGAGTTTGGGCCAAACTCTGCCTGTTTGGATGACTGAACCGAACGTCTGAACTGAACGTTCGGACGGCCGAACAGTTTGGAAAAGTTCGGATGAGTTCGGGGGCGGGAAAAACGTGTCTGGAAGGGGGAGGCACCTGAGGAGCAGACTTCCTGGCACCAGGGCTGGAGACCAGGGGTGGTTTCAGGGCCAAATGATACCGACACCAAAATATTTTTTTCGATTTTGGTATCGGTATCAGTATCAATAGCGCTATTTTTGGATGTTCGGCCAAACTGAACTCCGCCAAACCAAACAACTGAACCCGACAGCACCCACATCCCTATCATCCGGCCCCCACAGACCAAGATGGACTTTCTGAACCAGAAGCAGGTTTTCTCAATAAATCTCCAGGCCATCACAGTGAGTGAAGACCATGGCATTGTGCAGCTGTGTACTATCAAGGTATGCTGCATGGAGTGCCTCATTAGCTCCATGCTAGAGGCAGCCGTGGCCTTGGTGATCTGTCATCACTAGTGCTAGAATATTTCCTCCCCGTGCATGGGTCACCTGCCTGCTATCAGCTGTGTAAGGTCTCACACTGACTAGCGCTGCGCAAGCTCCTCGGGCATCGCTCATTCTCAGCCGCTCACCATAGAACCCCTGTGCAATCCTGTAACCAGCCCTTGCAACGGTAATTGCAGGGTGTGGAACAGGCCCCGAGGTCAATGGTGGTGCAAGGAAGGAGTGGTCGCCATGTGCCAACATGCTGTTGGGAGCGCTGTGGCAGAGGCATGATGTCCAGCTGCTGCTGAGTGACCCCCTGTCAGTCACAGATGGATTCAATCTCCTGTCACGGTACATGTGGGTGATGGGCATTCCATTTGGGGGTCCGGCTTGTCAAAGGCATGCCGCGGAGCTCGGCTTCACCCTCCTGCAGCAACCTCTTTGGGGGCACCCACCCGCCTTTGTAGCCTGGGAGGGTGTTGTCCCAGGACAGATGTTTCATGAGCACCCTCCGGCCTCTCCCTGAACTGGACGTCCCAACCTCCCGCTCCATTGCAACATTTCCCCCATGCCTTATCATACGGCGTTCCGCAGGGTTCTATTCTGTCTCCATTATTATTTAATGTATATATGCAGCCCCTGGGGGAGGTTGTGAGAGGGTTCAGGGTGCGATGTCACCAATATGCTGATGATACTCAGCTGTACCTTTCTTTTTCAACAGACCCAGACCCTGCTGTCTCAGTGCTATCCCAGTGTCTGGAGGCCGTGGCTGAATGGATGTGGCAGAGCAGACTGAAGCTCAACCCCGATAAGGAGGAGGGGATGTTGGTGGGGAGAGCGAGGGAGGTAACGCCCCCCTGATTGGGGGTGTGTGCCCGCCTATAGCTCAGCAGGTCCGGAGTCTGGGGGTGGTGTTGGATGCAGATCTCTGCCTGGAGAGGCAGGTGGAGGCAGTCACAAAGGCTGCCTTTCACCAGTTGCATCTGGTATGGAGGCTGCGTCCATTCGTCTCCGGCCCGGAACTGGCCTCCCTCATCCATGCCTTTGTCACCTAGAGGCTGGACTACTGCAACATGCTCTACGTGGGGCTTCCCTTGTGCCTGGTTTGGAGGCTGCAGCTAGTGCAGAATGCGGCAGCCCACCTCCTTTCGGGGACGGGTCATCGGGAGCACATAACACCTGTGCTCCGGGCTCTGCACTGGTTGCCGATAGCATGCCGAGCCAGGTTCAAGGTGTTGGTATTAATTTACAAGGCCCTTCATGGTCTTGGCCCCTCATACCTCAGGGACCGCCTCACCCTCCGTGACCCAGAGCGGTTCTTTCGGTCTGCCTTCTTGGAGGTCCCCCGTGTAAAGCGGGGGGCCACAATGGAGAGGGCATTCTCAGTGGCTGGGTCGCACCTTTGGAACTCCCTCCCAGAGGAGGCTCACCTGGCCCCAAGCCTTTTACCATTCCGGTGAAGATGCAAAACCTGGCTGTTCACCCAGGCCTTTGAAGAGTGGGGGTTAAATGGGTTTTATCTCCCCGACCCTATTTATTTGGTTAAAGAGTTCCCGGGTCCTGTTTTAAAAATGTGTGTTGTGTTTTTATTGAGTTTTAAATGGTTTTATATGTGTGTTAATATATGTTTTGTGTTTGGAAGCCATCCCGAGCTGTTTGCAGGAGGGGTGGGGTAAAAATCAAATAAATAAAATAATAAATAAGACTGTGCTGTGCCTTGCCTCCCCTTGGACATTGCTGCTCCGCCCCACAGTAATGTGCAACCCTTTGGTCGGATGCCTCGTCTGCCAGACCCCATCACTGATTTTGTGTACTCCCACCTTCATTCCTGTAGCGTTACAGAGGGTCTCCATCCCTCTTGGAGTGGGTGCCCCGATGGTCCCAATTAATGGTTGTGTGGAAGCCCCCAGACCCGTCAGTGCCCGTTCACCGGCCTCTCTGTGCCCGTACCCCCCTTTCACCCCATCACTAATAAAGACCTTGCCTGTGACTGTACATCCTATAGTGCTTTTGTGACACTCTGCCACTCCGATTGCCACTCCCATGGTTGCAGCCTTTCCCGTGTGTGTTCATTTCCGCGATCGGGATCCGGGGGGGGGGGGTTATGTTCAGGATCACTGGGGCTGTCAGGTAGTAACCTGGGGTGTGTGGTGCATTCCCCTGGGGCTCCCTAATGGATAGGGGGTTTGGCCTGTAGGGTGGTGGGGGCCCAACGCGTTCCATTGACAACACTGTCCTTGATCAGCTGGTGGACACCTGGTGTTGTGCAACCCTGTGAGGACCCCCGTACTCTGGGTGGCCCCCTTGTTCTCCCTGTGGTGGTGGTTTTGTCAACCATCTGGGTGGCTTGGCAGGTCTCATGGGTTGGGTGTACCATGTGTGTGCTCATCCTGTCCCATACATCTGTACATGGGTGAATGATGGGTGTGGGTCCCAATCCCTCTGTAGCAGCTATTGTTGCTTTGCTAACCTTGGCACAGGCCAAGCACAGTGTCAGGCAGGGGTTACCCATTGGTTGCCCCTCGCCCAGGGCAGCCCCACTTATGACTGCTCAGGTCACCCCCTGTTGGTTACCAACATCTGCACTGTTGGCAATGGATGAGTGGCAGGAATGATGGTTTGCTGACCCTGAGTGCGGGCTGTTTACAGGCCATCTGTTGTCCGTCTGTGTTCCTCCTTGATCCAAGTGGTTGGGGTGATTGCATGGGTGTACTGGGGTCCATGTGTGGGTTGAGTGTGCTGTGTGCTTACTGACCCCTGCTGACCCACACCATTTCCGTGCACCTTCTCCCTCTCCCTTCTAACTACTATGGTTGTTTTCCTGGCCGTGCTTTGCTTGGAACAGATGGCCGGCCAGCTCCGGCATTTGGCCTTTGAGGTCCGTGCTGGGGCATGGCTGTACAAGGAGATCAGTGAGTGTGCTGCATGTGTGCGGGGCCCTCTCCCCTGGTGTCTGTTTGTGGTTCCATGTTGTTGGGGCTCTTGGACTGTCCTAATGACTTGACCCCTCTCCCTCTCTCCCTTAGTGCAGGCGATGATTACAGAGTGAACCAGGGAGCAGGAGGAGGTTCTGCAGCTGCTAATGCACCTCCTGCAGAGGGTGCACCAGCTCTACTGGGCCCAGGCGGATCGTTGGAGCCAGTTACAGGAACGGCGTCCCTATTGGGGGTGAGGATCTGCCCCACCTACTCTCTGTGCTGCCTCCCCAGCTTCCTTTTCTCTGTTCCATGTTCCACTCTGTTTCCCCTTGTTGTTAAAGTTGCTTTGCCCCCTTCTCCAGTTGTGTGTCCTCATTTTCCCTTTGAGCTGGTCTCTTGTGTGGGTGCCTTCTGGTGGTTGTGCCACGGTTGCCTGCCAGGTACTGTATCTCAAGCTCCCCCCCCCCGCCCCCCAGTGGTTGTGCTGCAGCTCTGTCGGATCCCTGTCCCGGGGGTTGTGGCCACTCGACTGACTGTCTTGGCTTCCTTATGTCCCCCTCCAGTCCTGTCGTGGTGCCCCCCTTTCCCTGTGGTCCCTTGGGCCAGGGGTCCATTGCCTTAGCTGTTGTCCTGGTGCCTGTCCCCCTCCCTGCCTTTGTGGTGGTCTCCCCCTTTGCTCACACGCATCTGTGTTTGGTGTTTGGAGACCTGAAGTGGCTTTACTGATGGTTGGCGTGTTCTGCCCCCCCCCCGCTGTCCACTGCCAGCCCAGCTGTGCTGTGGGCCTCTTTCCCTGCCACCTTGAGTGTCTGTGCCCCGTTCCCTGCTCAGTGTATGGGGGCCTTGGGATTGTGGGGGGGAGGCTCTGATGGGGGGTTGGTGCTTGTATTGGGGTCCCATGCTGCTTCGGGACTCTGACTTCCTCCCTGGGCCCCTTCCCCCCCCCCAACTGGGGTCCCCCCGCCTTCTTGGCCATGCAGCCCTTCCCTGTGTTGTTGCTGTTCACAGCTGTGTGTGGGTGGGTTCTGGTTTGTGGGGGGTCCGTGGCACCCGGCTTTCTGGCCTCTGTCACGGGGCTGGCCGGGGGCCACTACTTTAGTCTCCTGTAATTCCTACTCCCTCATACCTACCCTGCCCACACAGGGTCTGGTGGTTCAGGGGCAGAGCTGCGTGATGTGGCTTCATTTGCCTTCAGTCAGCCATGTTGTCACATTGCTGTACTGGGCAAGATTTTCCGGCCGTTCGCTGTCTCGGGTGTCCTTGTAAACATCATGGGTGTTTGCTCAGTGTTTCCCAGGGTGGGTGTTTAGCCGATTGGCATGTGCTGCCCCCCCCTTCCATCCCACAACCCCCTGCGGTGCCATCTGTGTAAACATCTCCCGGCTAGGTGCTGCCGGGTGTTCACTGGGTGTGCTCACCCACCCATCCCCACCCATCTCCACCCACCGGGCTGGCAGTGGCATCCATGTTAAAAATGCCTATGTGAAAGGTACTATTGTATTAATGGCTCCTCCACTTCATTCTTTCTCCCGCCTCTAGATTTTCCTCCCCTTTAGAAGAAATTAAACATCCTACCACACCAGACAAAATCTCTATGATGATTCCTTCATAGACTGGCTCAGACAGGTCCCTCTGTCTTAATGCTACTATGGCCGTTTTTACATGGACACTCACTACCCCCACTGCATCCCCCGCAAAAACACTGAGCGGGGGGGGGAGTCTGTGTAAACAGCTAGTGGGGAGTTGGGTGTCCGCCCGGTGTTTGTCCGTGTGAATCAGAGGAGGCTCCATGGGTGAAGGTGGGTAGAAGTGGGTGGGTGTCCCTTTACACGGAAATACACCCACCTACACCATGTGTTTACATGGACACACACACACACCTTCACCCACCGTAGCAAAACACCCATCCCCCCAATCCCTATCCATGTTAAAAAGGGCCAATGAAGAGCTTCAGAAGTGAGGCCTATAAAGAGATGTTGGAAGGAATGGGCTTGTTTTCTTCCTGAGAAAACTGGGGGACATGACCATTTTCAAATATGTAAATTGTATTTGCTATATCGAGGATAGGGATCAATTATTTACCTTAGTCATCAGAGGTAGAACAAGATTTACTGAACAAGTTGCAAAATTTAGGTTAACTATTAGAAGAAACTTTCTGACTACAAAAGTTGGCTAGGCAGTGGAGCAGATTACCAAGAGAGGTTGCAGAATCTCCATCATTGCAAGTTTAAAAAACTAAGTTAGATAAATATGTGTCAAGGCTTGTTTGGGTTCATTTAATCCCTCCTTAGTGCAAGAGGATGAACTACGTGGCCTAGTGTTCAAGCCGTACAATTCTGTGTTTCTGTAATGCATTTTCAACTTGTCAGGTTACATCAAAACATAAAATGACATACAGCTAATAGAATTGGTGAGTTCTCACTTCTATTCTGATTTACATTCACTACTGCTTTTTTATTATTATTTTAAGTCATTATTTAAACAGGTGGTTTCTACAGGAGTTGATGTCTAACCAATATACTTCAACTTATATCTAGATAACTTAGTTCTGCCTTCTTGCTAGACTAGTGTCTTGTCTATATGAATTACTGGTTTCAGAGAAAGCAATAGTCATCTGCTCACAGCTGCCTCAAGCTGCTCTGTGACCAGGAGGGTGAGGGGTAGAAATATAATGAAATAAATAAATAAATAAATAAATAAATAAATGCATAAATAATTCATAGTGTCATCTTTCTAGCTTTTAGGTAGATAATTTTATTTTCTCCTCATAAAACATGTTGCATTTCCAAAAACAAACTTTAATGGTTATAAATTCAGCAATACAAATAGTACAGAATGAGTGGACATGAATACAACAGTCTGTCATGGATGCCTCAATTTCCCCAAAAGGAAAAAGTACTTAGTGGTTCAAACCAGACATAATCTGACCTGAATATAGGCAGGGACCCAAGATGACTGCACCAAAAAATCTTAAATTCTGCAACCAGTGAAGTCAAATTCTGCATATTCACTATGAACATTAATAGTTGCATAATTAACTTGATTTGCATAACTATGCATGCTGGGAAACAGATTTGCAATAGGTTTGACATAGAATCACATCTTTGCTAATCGCCTCCCTCATGCAAACATAGGGCCTTCAGACCCCATCCACCCACAATTCATCTCCCAGGGGCCTATTTACCCTCGGGTCATGGTCAGGATTGGCTGATTCTGTGAGGATTGGCTGATTCTGCGAAAATGACTGCAAATTGCAGCAACGCAGTCATTTCGGATCCCTGAATATAGGGTACTAGTTTCCAGTCTGAGGGTTAAACTGAGATCACACCTACTATGTGGATAAGAGTAAACCCTCCTTAGTACGTATATGTAATGACAGTATATTTTTAAAGGAGGACTCAAGACAAAAAAAATATTAAAAATACATAGATTTACTTAAATTCTAATAAGGTTTCAGATAGTACAAAAAGGAAAATTCATTCAGTTATAAATATGAACAATGTGATACAAGAGACATTCAAAGAACATCATACATTGTCTAAGTCAAATCCTTAAAGAAAAAGCAATGTTTTCTATCTATCTATCTGGCTCAGTGTCCAGTTACCAGTTCTTTAGGCCCGCATCTGCCTGGTTGAGAAGGCTTCAGGAATCCAAAAGATTTCTAAATTTCTCCCTTCCAGGGCAGGAGTATTTATCCTACATTTCTGTATGTTCAAGTGCTTTCTGAAATTAATAAGTGTCTACCCACTGACTGGGTCAAAATCAAAAACTCCAGAATAAGCACTTTTGGCAGAAACGGAACACATGAAAACTGATTAATATCTCAAGCCTACAATCAATGGAAGATGCACAAAAATCCTACCGATAGAAGCTGGAATGTTTCAAAATACACACTAGCTAACTTCTCTCACAATGCTTTATTTACAAGTGAGTTTCAGGTTAAGTCACTAACACACAGCTGAAAAGGTAAAGCAGGGTTAACCAAAGAGAAAACTGGATAAGAAACAAACACAGAGTTTCAAAAACAAGTCTTCCTAGTCTCTCCCCTATTCAACATTCTAGCTTTGTCAAACAGATCTCTTCACATTTGAATCAGAGGTTTTCCAAGCACATATTAAAATACATCAAAATGCATGCCAATACATGACAAGTAGTACAAAACATATTATTTTAGGGGCCAATCCAAAGTCTGCTAAATATGTGCTAAGCATGCACACTTGGTGCATGTGCACACTAAGTGCACATCATGTGCTCACCATGTGCACATTGTGTACACACCAAATGCATGGAATGTGCACACATCCTGCACTAGATGCACCCTGGATGAATGCTTGGTGCACTTGCTCAACCTATGCTTGATGTGTGTGCATACCTGGGGTTGGACCCATTGTCCTCTTTCTATGTATATTTGTTCCTTTTTTTCATTTTTACAGATAGGGGTGTACATCAGGCCTGCATGTTGTTTTCATTTTTCGTTATCGTTTTTGTTATTAAAAAGTGTCATTTTCATTATTGTTATTAATGACAATGTCATTTTCATTATCGTTGTCATTATTGGTATAGTTTCAAACAAAGATTTTATTTTTGTTATCAGTATCGGTATTGATTTCGATAAAGTAATATGTATAATATATATTATAACATAATATATATAATAAAACAGATTAGTCTAAATACCTGTTTAATATCTAGTCTCTCTATATGTACACAAGTAATATCTATGTAAATCTAAGGGAGATGAGAAGGGAAAAGGAAAACTATGTATTATCTAATTGATTATCTATATAACTACTCTAATCTAAATGTCTATAATTTATATCTATATTTAATCTATACTACCTATCTATATATAATGTACAAGGGGGAGAAGGGCAGGGAAAGGAGAAGGTAAAATATAGTGTATAAGGTAGGAAAGGTATTGGTGGTAATACAACGAGGGCTAGGGAGGATTTTTTGTGTGAAAGCACCACAGTTCTGTAAATGCAACCTGACAAGCACAGCTCTCACAGAATGCAGAGAAAAAGCCTGGCCCTCCCATTATAAAGGGTTGCAGTGCCCTCCCCCAAAAGCCCCCCGATTGGTTGTGTGAGGCAGAGGCATTGAGAAATCATATAGAGACTGAGACTGTTGGGCCTGCTTGCGCTGCTCATTGGCCAGTGATACATCCATCAGATACTGTTGAGCTGCTCACCCCTCCCAACACAGGCACAGTTCAAGAGTTCAACCCTGCTTAGGGCTCTGAGATGTCTGCTCCCTCTCCACATTTTCCCTCCAAAACCCAACTGCCACAGCACTAATAATAATGACAATGATAATGACATTTTATTTTCATTAATGTTGCCGTTATCAATTGTCATTTTCGTTATTGCAATAACGATAACGAAAACTGCAATTGTCATTATTGTTATTGTAATAAGGAAAACGACATGCACACCTCTACAGATAAGTGCTAACCTCTTCCCTTAAATTAGTTTCAGAGAGAAGATCTGTGGTTTTGAAAGTATTTGGAGAAGCCTCTGAGTAAATCTTGTAAAAGATTTTTCCATCCCTTTTCTCCATTCTCCAGTTTTGGCTAAATATTTCCTCCAACTATGTAATAAGAACTTCTTAGCTTCTGTACTACAAATATGGTTATATATTTGTCAAAGTACAACTTAGCAAGGTATTTGAAGACTCAGAATTGCAAGTGTTTTGTATTGTGGGTGTCAATGGTTTCTTAGATATGGACCTGTGATCTCAGAACTGTTGTCAGCTCCAGCTGTTGGCAGGCAACCTGCTGGGCTGGAGCATGATCCTTCTGTTGAATTGTGCAACAGTCACAAATAAAAGCCCATTGCAAGCCCTGCAAGCTTAATATGGGGCTTGTCCAGTAGTGGGAGGGTCAGGGGATGAAACAGGTTTTTTCCCTCCTTGTCTCCTCTCTTCTCTCTGTCCTCCATCTTGTCCCATGCAGTCTTACAGTATGGAAGCATGTTTTCTGAGTTCTTAGTAAAGTTCTGTTTTGAAGAAACTTCTGCTGTGTGTTATTGAACAGAAAGCTAACTCTACAATACCTTCCGCATGCCAACAATGCCAAGGAAAGCAAGCAAGGGGTCAGGGTCAGCCCAGGTCAGAAGTGAGGGCAAACCAAGAGAAATGTCAATGCCAGGGGTTGAGGTGAAGATCCAAGTCAGTGGTTATGTTGAGTCAAAAAGCAGGACAATCAGTCCAAGGCAGGAATCACAGGGAAGGTGGAGCAGGAATTAGGGGGAGGAACACAAGTTGGATATTGGGAGCATAGGAGCCAGACAAGGGACCAGGGTATGACAGTAGTAAGGCCAGGAGCTGGAACCAGGAGGAAGGCACAGGCAAGACCAGGACCATTTTTACATGAGCACGGCTGGAGGGTGGGTTCATGTCGGCTGAGTGGATCAGCCCCGGAGTGCCCATGCATGTCGGCTGTGTGGGGAGGGATTCAAACTGGCAGTGACCAGGAAATCTATAGTTTCCATCCCACCTGACTTACTGTAGTAAAGCAAAAAGAGTTTATTCTAACAAAGTATAAGAACAAAGTTAATTGGTGAGAAAGGTCTGACCAAAGGGAAGGTGATGACAAACAAAGGTAACCAAAGAAACTCAAACGGCAAACCATGCAAGCGTCTAACGACTCTTGATTCCCTCATCTGGCTCTCCCTAATCTAAGTATACCCAGAGCCCCTTATGCCTGGGACAGGTCGTCTCCCCTGTTGTGACAAATCCCCTTGGCCGTAAAGTTGAAGAAAGGCAGTGTCCTTTGTGGAGAAGGACTTTCATACCCTTTTCAAGCCGGGAGGTGGAACCTGCTTGAAATTTCCCCATCTAGACCTTGTGGGTACAGAGCTTTCCCACCCCCAGCCCATTTTTGGTAAAACGGTGAGGGCAAGGTACTTTTGCAGACCCATTGAGAAGAGTTTGAGGGTGACTAGCACCCATTATCCTACTGACCTGCTCTTCAAGTTGTAGCTTTCCCCAAGTCCACAGGTCACTTTCCTTCACCTAATTGTGCCCTCAGCCCCTACTCAAGAGTACAATGCCATGTTCTTTATTGAGAACATAATGATCTGTTAAACAAGTCATAGCCATTCAAGGTTATACAGAGACCAAACATGTAGTGTATCCGTTCCCAACCCCTGTCTGGTGAAAAACTCAAACAGACAGCTCACAGCATGATGTCAGGGGAGGGGGAGAATTACTGACATTGCATAATTGAGTAATTCAGTATAATTTATGATTGTATTAAGTAACAAAAACAATTCCAAAATAAAACTTAAATTGATGTAGTGAGAGTCATTTGCCAGGAATTAATCTACTCCGTCAATGTTATTGCCTTTATATAGGGTGTTTTTACACACACGTTTCTCCTGCATGTTTGCTGTTACATCCTGAGCTTTCTGTGTGTCTAAATCACTCACCCAGATCTTAAACATCTGGATCTTTGAACTTCTGCATAGAACTTCTCCCAGAACTTTTGTGCATAAACAGTTCTCCTGGTAATCTGCTTTGCTCCAGACAGCTGTGGTCACTTGGTTTCCATGGCAGCTGGTCACGTCTACAGCTGCGGCTACTTTAGGCTGCCTCAGGGCAATGTTTGGATGAGGAATACATCCAGAAACTGCCTCAGGGCAGTGTGCATGTGAAAAATGCATCCGGAACTTATTTGTGGACTTGTAAACCCAGAAGATTGAAAAATCCGGAACTTTAAAGGTGTGTGTAAAAATGCCCAATATGTTCACTCTTTGTTTCATATGTGTTATCTGCCTTTTTTGGTTTTATTTTTGGGTTTGAAGGCACGCATGGGGTTGTTAGTAGTTTCAGTGGCAAGTTTCTGCTAATTTTTTGATATTGTGTTTCTATTTGGGGAATAGTTAGATGCTGAATGTTTATTTTTTAAAAATATGTGGATTTTTTCTGTAGTGGTTATAACTGGAGTGTGGGTTACTGGTGTGCTTTTGAGGATTTTAATTGCTGTTGGATCTAAATGTTGTTTGTGTTGCTATAATGGAGGGACAGCAGATTCTTTTCTTTTTTTTCTGGACAGGCAGTATGTGTTCACTCTCTCTCCCTCTCTCTCTCTCTCTCTGTTGTTTGGGTTATGCTGGAGGTTCTTAATCAGTCTGGGAGTAAAATTGTATTGTTTGTAGTATATGTGAGTATAAGAAAGTGATTTTTGATATGGAATGCTTAACTGGTCATTGTCATGGTTTGTGGTGTTTATTTTTTTATTGTTGTAAGCATGTGTTAGTAGATGTTGCAGGTAAATGTCGTACCTTAATGATTTTTGAATCTGACAGGTTTTTTATTTCGCTAATAATTTCTATTTTATATGGGTTTTTTATATGCAACCCGTCCTGAGTCCTAGTGATAGGGTTAGATATAAATCTGAATAATAAATAAGTAAAATAAATAAAATTTTGCTGACGAGAATATGCAAGCTTTTAGACCACAAAGAAATCTTACTCATGTAAGTAACAACTCAGAACGTTGGGTTACTTAGGGTATTTTCAGAAGTTATGGCCGTTTGGCCCGCCACGCTGAATCCTGGACTGGATCTGAATCTCTCTCAGATCCTGGTCCGTGATGAAGCTGGCCGTCCTTTAGATGTGCTAGGTCCATTACACGGGGGAATCCCGGTGGGGGTGGGGCTGCGTGATGCAATGTGCAGCCACACAGCTCCACCCACCCACGATCCCTCAGCTGCCCACCCTCGGGGAGACAGGCTGGTGCAGTGGCCAATTAGGCTGCTGCATTCGATCCCATATCGTGGGTGGGGCCATAATCAGGAATGGGCCAAGGTAACACACATTACTTTTGGCCCATCACAGATTGTGGCCAATCTAACCACGGTTCTCGACCTCCAGCCAGCTGGAGGTCAAGAACCATGGTTAGCTTTGACCCCTGCCAGAATCTGATTCACTGTGGTGAATATCTGGTGGCGGTCAAACAGATGTTCACGGAAATGCCACCACCACAGGGAATCCACTCCGGTTCACTGTGGTGAAAGGTGTTTTCTAGGGATGTGCGAACGCAGTTCGGGGTGCGACCCCAGCTCGGGGTGTTGGACCAATTTGCGAACACCCTGAATCCGAACCACCCCCCGCTCAAACCAGCTGAATAAAGTTTGGGTTCCGAACCTGTTTGGGCGGGGGCGGGGGCAAGGGGCAACCCAGTTTTCCCTCCCCCCTCCACTCTGCGCACGTGGAAAGGGCGCCGGGGAGCACCTCCCCTGTGCCCAGCCTCAGAAAAGAAAAAAAAATTAACCCCCCACCCCATGGATCGCCCTACTTGGTGGTGCCAGAGCCCCAGCACCACCAGGTAGGTGGGGCTCTGGGTTTGGCAGTGGCGGCAGCTGTGGCAGCGGGTCCGCCAGCACTGCCGCTCCGGAGCACTTCAGGCTGCCACTAAAGCAGCCTGAAGTGCTCTGGAGCGGCGCCACCACCAGGCCCGCCACTGGACCAGGGGCCAGAACTCCGGCACCACCAGGTAGGGTGATCCCTGGGGTAGGGGAGTTAATTATTTATTTTTTTTATGAGGCTGGGCAAGGTGGGGGGGAGGTGCTCCCCGGCGCCCCTTCCACCCACGCAGACTGGAGGGGGGAGGGAAAACTGCCCCCCCGAATCTGTTTGGGCCAAACCCCGAACAGGCCGAACACCAAATCCCCTGGTGTTCACACATCCCTTGCATATTTGTAATGTCTGTAATTACCCACAGAATTCAGCAGCTCATTTAGAGAAGCAGAAATAATTTTCATTGTGGGTACTTTGTGCTTTTTAATCACCAGTCCTCTCTGCTCTCAAGGTGGGCATCCATAAATAAACGCCCTGGTAAACCACTGGTCACTTTTGAAAATCTTGGAACTAGGTACCCGGAAGGTCTACCCGGTGCAACCCTATTATTTATGCTAAGACTCCATTATACCACTCCAATATCGTAAAAGTGTTCTAACATAGGTGCAAAGTAAATGTAATTTGTTTTACCATTTAAAGACATCTTTAAATTTACACAACTTTCCAGGGATATAGTAGAGTGGTGCAAAGTGGCTTTAGCTAAACTGGCAGGATAATCCTCCGCTACTAAAGTCATTTGGAGTTTTGCCACTGACTTCAGTGGGTGGAATATTGTGCTTTGAGAATAAGCCCTTGTAGTGCACATATAGACCTAAGGAAAATAATGTTCTCCACTATGTATGCTGTGTGGTTTACTATCATAGCTCTACACTGGCATGGAGATGATTTCTTTACTTTGATTAGTGTCTCCGATCTTAAACTAAAGCAAGGAGCATCTTTAAGTTGTTTCTTTTTCTTCTTCTCCACCTCCCGCCCTCCATTTCTCCCCTCAAAAATACTGAATGGAAACTTTCTCTCACATATGTTTTATTTTAAAAAGAGAACAAAGCTATTGCTGCTAACACATTAAAAATGAACAAAATGTTTCCACAAAGTATGCTGGCATCAGTAAAATATTTTAAAATTTGTTAAAAACTCCTTTTTAAACCTTGGAGGGAAGATTGAAGGCTGTCTGGAATGGTTTTTTATGGCCTCTCTTGTGAAACTTTATCGGAGAATTTCTTTTTAAAAAATGAACCCTCAGTATGGACTTTGCTTATAATTAAAGAGTTGGAAGAGGGAGGTTAGGATGAAACTTCACATTCTTTTATTTCACGTCTAGACCATTTAAAAAATAATCCCAGATATATTTAATCAAAGAAAATAGAGTCAAATTCCTGTTTCATAACATTTTTTCCCTCACATAGTTTATTGTAGCTTATGGCCAATTTGAACATTAGTCTCAGAGCCGAGTGGCCTACTTTGAAAAACAGTGTGAATTCTATCCTTTAAAATGAATTTTCTAGCATTTAAAATTCCTCCTGTTCTCCAAAAGAAGCAAGAGCATGTGCATTTTCTCTTGTTTCTTTAACAATCTCTCACAAATCAAAGAGATTGGGCCATCTTATCTTTTAAAAGTTGGAAATGGGATTTTGATATGTAAGCACAGACAAGCTTAGTGGGTGCTAGTCGAGGATACAGGAAATGTTGTGGAAACCTTAAGATCCTTGTGGTTTTAAACTCTGATACCAGCTGGCATTTCTAATTCAAGAGCCAACTGACTATAAAGTGTGACATTTCAAGACATTTGTCTTCTTTCTTTTTCTGATTTTGAGAATAGAGCTTGTGAAAGTTGTCAGACTCGCAGCCTTGGAGACTGAAGCTCTCTTCAGCACCAAATATAGAAAGAGAATAGGCAGCAGCACCAAAACTTGATACTTCTAAGGGTAAGGCCACATGAAAGGTAATCCCGCATTAGGCCACATTACTTCACATTATTTTATTTTATTTATTTGGTTGTTTATTTTTTTATTTTAAAAAATTATACCCCGCCCCTCCTGCCAGGCAGCCCAGGCAGCCCAGATTGGCTAACAAAATCAATTGATAAAAATACAATAAAATATATAAAATCATTAAATAACATATACAACAATAAGATGGGGAGAGCAAAACCCCAAACACCCTCACCTCCCCCACCCCTCTCCCTCACCAAATGCCTGATGAAACAGCCAGGTCTTACGGTTCCTATGAAAACCTGGGAGGTCTGGGGCCAGATGGGCCTCCACTGGGCGTTCCAAAGGCGTGGCATGGCCACCAAGAATGCCCAGTCCTGTGTGGCCCCCCGGGAAACCCAGGGGACCTCCAACAGGCTGCCCCCAGATGACTGCAGGGGCCGATCCAGAACCAGGGGAGTGAGGCAATCTCACAAATAGGCAGGGCCCAGGCTGTATAAACAGGACTAACACTTTGAATCGGGACCGGAAGACTATTGGCAGCCAGTGCAGAGATCAGAGCACTGGTGTAATGTGCTCCCAGCAACCCAGCCCCACCAGGAGCCAGGCCGCCACATTCTGCACCAGCTGCAGCTTCCAAGCCGTCACCATAGGTAGCCCCACACAGAGCGCGTCACAGTAGTCTAACTGAGAGGTGATAAAAGCATGGATGATCGTGGCCCGATCCGGAGCCAAAACTAGCGGCCAAAGCCGCCGCACCAGATGTAACTGGTGGAAGGCACTCCTCACCACAGCCTCCACCTGGAGATCCAGGCAGAGCTGCGCATCGAGGAGCACCCCCAGGTTTCAGACCTGGAAAGTCAGTGGAGGCACACCCCCGCCACCGAGGGGGTCACCATCTCCATCGACTTACCCACTAACATCATCTCCATCTTGTCAGGATTCAGTCGCAGTCGATTAATCCTCATCCAGTCCCCCACAGCTGCCAAACACCGAGTAAGCACCGAGACAGCCAGGTCTGGGTTGGTTGAAAATGAGAGGTACAGTTGGGTGTCGTCTGCATACTGATGACACCTCACCCCATACTTTCTGATCACCTCACTGAGCGGCTGCATGTACACGTTGAACAGGAGAGGGGATGGAACAGAACCCTGAGGGACCCCACATGAGAGATCTCAGTGAGATGAAAAATTATCACCGAGCACCACCCGCTGAATTCTCCCAGTCAGGAATGAGCAGAACCATTCAAGAATAATCCCACCCACCCCAGCACTGTCCCACAGGCATGTCACCAACATCTCATTGTCAATGGTATCAAATGCAGCTGACAGATCTAATAGGACCAAAAGTGTCAACCGACCCATATCCTTTTCCTGGCACAGATCATCGACCAAAGCCACCAATGCTTTCTCAGTGCCATGCCCCAAACAAAAGTCAAACTGCGAGGGAGCAAGAAAAATGGTGAGGTCGAGATGCCCTTGGAGCTGCTGAGCCACTACCCGTTCAATAACCTTCCCTTAAAAGGGGTTAGAGACAGACTGATAGCTGGCAGGGGAGTAAGCGTCAAGTGATGGTTTCTTGAGCAGAGGCCGTACCACCGCCTCCTTAAGGCAGGCCGGTACTCTGCCCTCCCACAGGGAGGCGTTGACCACCCCAGTCAGCAACGGCCCCATTGTTTCCCAGCAGGTCTTAATCAGCCAGGACAGGCATGGATCCAGTTCACAAGAAGTGGCTCAAACAGCCCCCAGCACCCCGACCACATCACTGGGTGTCACTAACCTGTGATGCAGCTGACCATCATTCTGGTGACCACCAGATGTTCGGCCACTCCTGTCCGGAGCAGGAACCTGGTTGCTACATGATGCATCAGATGGAGAAGACTTATGACACAGCCCAGGCTACTGTTGCCCCACCTGGGCCAATGTAGGGCAATGGGGCTGCCTCCCAACTGGTCGTTCCTATGCAGCCCTGCCATGTGACGAGGCCCACCAGCACTTTTGTGGGTCTCTCTTCTTGAGCAATTGTCCCACTTTTGCTAGTCTGCTTTTCCGGGCATTGCTTGGTTGGCATAATGATTTTAAAGTAAATGCAATGTGTACTGCTGACTTTTTAATTTTTTTTTGCTTTCTGCCAGTTGCACTGTTCTGCTTTGTCTTCTTGAATGATTGTCGATAGCCTGCTTTTCTGAGCACTGCTTGGCATGATGATTTTAATGTGGGTGCACTTTAAAATTATTAAAGGAAAGATTTCCAGGGATTTCCAAGATCTGGAATTCCATCCGGGTCCTCTGACAAAGTTCTGAAGTTCGACCAAGCACCAGCACCATAGAGCTATGGCCAAAAGACTAATATGCCCTAGAACAGTCAGAGGAGCAACCATATCCTGGCCCCAGTCCACCCAAGCGGGCCTTGGCACCCTTAAAAGGAGCATGTGGCAAATTCAAATCCCTATTGGGTGACTCCCAAATAGAGCTGAAACTCAGTCCTCTGAAAGCTTCAGAATCCACTGGGGATTCCAGTCCTTGATTCCAAGTTTCTGAAGTTCCGCATGGCAAGGCTGGTCCCCAGAAAACTTTGGAATACGTTGAAAGCCTCCATCAAGTGCTGACACTATTGTGCGTGTTACTGGACTGATCTAGATGGTTGTCTGACCCTCTAGCTTCTCTGAGCTAAGAAACAAAACTTAGTACCATATTTGGTAAGAGGTGGTATGGGAGGGGACAGTTGAGTGACGGACAAGCCAGATGGCAAGTTTTGATTGGCTGGCAGGGGCAAAATAAAAGTGGCTGTACAGCCATTTTCCATTCTCTACTGATGTTTGGCTGTGTGCACTACCCTGCTGATCTGTAAGTAATTGGCTTGGGGATGGGGGGGGGGTTGCTGTCCTGTCCATAGGGGTAATGCTGGGGGACGGGGGTTAGTAATTTCCAAAATGCCAGGATTTTTTTTTTAAAAGTGAGTGCCACACTGCTGCTGCCTGCTGCTTGCACCATGGAGGCCAGCGGGATCTCTGCCTTGCTCCAATTCCCCTTGCCTGGGTTGACCAAGTTACCAGTGCCACACTAATGCCATGCCTTTTAAAAAAATAAACAGGTGTCACTGCTGCCTGGCACAGGTGTCACTGCTGCTTGGCACAATGGTGGCCAGAGAGATCTGCCTAGCTCCACTTCTCTGGCCTGGGTTGTCTATATACTAGGAGCAATGCTGAGGGTGGCCACCAGTGCCAAATATAGTTAAAGTCTGGGTGCTGCTGCTGCTTGAACTACCTGTTGGCAAGTTGGCAGGCTGGCAGCACCCTAGTGGCTACAGAGGGATCATGTTTGCTGTGGTTTTTGTGGGAACTGTGAATGTACTTTGTCGGTGGGTTCAACTTTGCCAAGATGTGACTGACAACTGGTGCACAGGGGAGGTATAATTTCTTTCTGGTTAAAATAATATGCCAGGGGAGGGGACTTATCTTGCATAGGAGGGCACTGGTCAGGCACAATAGAGGGTTGTGTGTGTGTATATGTGCTGGGCTGGCTTTGTTAAAAAATTCTGCCAACAGTTGCACTTTTGTGGGTCTCTCTTCTTGAGCAATTGTCCCACTTTTGCTAGTCTGCATTTCCGGGCATTGCTTGGTTGGCATAATGATTTTAAAGTAGGTGCACTGCTGATGGTGGGTCATGCAATGTGTACTGCTGACTTTTTAAAATGTTTTTGCTTTCTGCCAGTTGCACTGTTCTGCTTTGTCTTCTTGAATGATTGTCGATAGCCTGCTTTTCTGAGCACTGCTTGGCATGATGATTTTAATGTGGGTGCACTTTAAAATTATTAAAGGAAAGATTTCCAGGGATTTCCAAGATCTGGAATTCCATCCGGGTCCTCTGACAAAGTTCTGAAGTTCGACCAAGTACCCAGACCGGGTACTTGAAACTTCAGAACTTGTTCCAACCAAGTCCTTGGATGGCCTATTTGGCAAAGGAATAGGCAAACGCGGTTCGGAAGATTGGAGTTCGGCCCGAACTCGGCCTGTTCGGATGACCGAAGACAAACCCGAATCCGAACACAAACTGACCGAACCAAACTCAAGTCCAAAAGTCGAAATGACCGAACAGTTCGGTCAGTTTGGATCGCGTTTGGGTGAGTTCAGGTGGCTAAAACGTGGTGTCACTGGAAGGCCAAATGTGACAGGGAGGGGTAGTCAGCTGAGGAGCAGACTTCCAGGCTCCAGGGGTGGAGACGCTTGGAGTAGCAGCCATCCTGCCCAATCACCATCCATTCTCGCCTCAGACCACTGGCTTGGCAGTCTGTGATTGGCCACAGACTAAGATGCACAGAACCAATGGGGCTTGCGGTGAGGTGGGCGCAGCAAGAAACAAAACTGTCTGCCTGCCCCCTTCCCAACACCTTCTGAGCTAGTCACTTGTTCTTGAACAGCAGGCATTTCAGAAGGCTCCCTCTCTCCCAGCAGTGTTTCTTCCTTCCTATTCCTAATCCATTGCCATCCTCCTTCTATTTCATCCATCCAACCCATCTACCCCCATATTATTCTCATTTATTTAGCTTACCTTAGATAGATTTAGTGGTTATTTTTGTTTTGTTTTACCCCCCTGTGTTCCGTGTGTTCAATCTTCCTTCCTCCCTCCCCCTCCATTGAATCTTTTCCCTCTCCCATTCCATCCCTGATTCCCTTCCCCTGTTTTTTCATTTAGAGTAGGATTATTAGATTGATTTAGGTTTCATTTAAGTTTTGTACCCCTCCTTGTGTTGTTTGTGATCCCCCCATCAGATAGATAGATAGATAGATAGATAGATAGATAGATAGATAGATAGATAGATAGAGGAGTTAGCTTAGTGATAGAGATAGCATTTAGTGATTTAGTTTTAGTGTTTGTAGGAGTAGTCCTATGTACTTATTAGTAATAATAATTTATTGAGAGACCCAGAGGACATTTCAAACATTCAATAAACATTAAAAAAAAATTAACATGAAACTAAAAGCAAACACACACTGTAATTAAAAAAGGGTATCAGAATAGCCAAACAAGGTCGACTAAATAAACTCAGATGGTACAAATGAAAAAACATAAATAAATAAGCATTGCATGACACAATCGACTCAAGTTTGCCTTGAGTTTACCTTTTCAGATTTGCCTTCCACTAGAAAATTGGCTCCATTTGATGTCCAAGACACCAGCAGAAAAAGAATCAATGGACTGTGTTCTTATTAATCCATTTAGTTCATAGCATTTAGAATCGTTAATAGTAGTTAGATTTAGTGTAGACAGAGAGAGATATATAATATTAGATAAAAATGTAAATAAAACAATAAAAAACAAAAAAAAATATAAAAACATTATTTTGGAGGGAGAAATGGAGAAGCGAAGGAGAGGCCGGTCTACTGCCCGTAGGGGAGGCAATGGGACACGTGCCAGAGGCGGGAGGGGCTGTGTAAGGGGAGCAGCATCAGGCAGCAGCAGTTGCTAGAGGCAGAGTACATCACCCCCCTACCCCCAAACTCAGCAGGCCTCCTTTAGGGCAACAGGCTTCAGTGGCTCAGCGTCGCCTCCTGACAGTGCCCTCCTCCACTGCCACACAGGGCACTGGAAGGCCTGTAGAACTTGAGACTGCATCTGTCTCTGCTTCTGGTGGTGCTGGAGCAGGTTCTGCTGCTTCTGATGTTTCTCCAGGGCCACCGATGTCCTCCACTGTCGAGGCGATCCCCAGCAGTCCAGAGCTGGTGGATCCCACCCTGGCTGCTAGAGGCAGGGCCCGATCCCCGGACAATGTCAGTAGGGAGAGGAGCAGAAGCAGCAGCACTAGCAGCTACAGAGGGGGGCACAGGGAAAGTGACAGCAGCATGGCGGGCATGGGCAGTCTAGCCTCAGGATCCCAGTACTCCCCTTCACGGGACATCACCGTGATCACGGACAGTGAGGAAGAGGCAGACACTAGTGCCGCAGAGGAGATGTCTGTACCTGAGGTGATGTCTGGCCCTCCTCCCAGAACTGTGTCGCCAGGGTCATAAAGTTCTCCCCTTCCCAGCAGTGCTGGCAGCAGTGTGTCTGCTGGGGTGGGCGAGAAGGCAGGAGGGGGGAAAAATCCTCAGTCTGGGATCATTTTAAGCAGGTGCGGGCAGATGATCCCAGAGAGGTGCAGTGCATTCTGTACAATAAGGTGGTGAAGCGTGGGCAGGTGCTCACCAACCTTGGCACAACTGCAATGGTGAGGCACCTCAAGGCATGCCACAATGCTCTGTTGCTCAGCAGGAATGCAGGGGAAGTGGATGCCAATGGGTTCCCGACTGCAGCGACCAGTCACCCAGCTCCTTCAGTGGGCCAGCGTCCTGCACCAACTGCTGAAGCAGGAGCAGTATGGGGTCAGAACAGCAGCAGGAGCCTCCCCAGAAGTGCCGTCAGTCCACCATGGAGGAGGTGGGGTGGGGGGATGTGTCGAGACCATCATCTGGATGCCGTGGCACTGGCTTCCAAGGGAAAGCCAAGCGCCTGTTGGCAGAAATGATTGCCCTGGATGGCCAGCCCTTGTCAATTGTGGAGGACAAGGGCTTCCAGTGGCTGATTGGGTTCCTGGCCCCCAACTTTAAGATGCCTTCCCACTCCACCCTGAGTCAGACCGTGGTGCCACAGCTCTACAGGGCTTTGAAGGAGCAGGTGAGGGAGCTGCTGGCAGGAGCTGGGGGAGGGGGGGCACGGTCCACTTCACCACCAACCTGTGGTCCGCTCTCTCACACTGCACAGTTTTTACTAGCCTATCTGACTGCCCTGCTGCCAATGTCCCAGCCAGCCTGCCCTACTGTCTCCAATGCCACGCTGCCTGTCTGCCCGCCCAACTTGCCGCCAAGCTCAAAACGTGCCTCAATCCTCCTTCCTGCCTCCCATGCCAAGGTGCCTGTCTGCCCACTCAGGTTGCCTAGCTCAAAGCCTGCCAAAGCTTGCTTGCCCTACTGCCTCTCATACCACTCTGCCTGCCTGCCCACCTGCCAAGGTTGCAAAGCTCGAACCCTGCCTCAGTCGGCCTGACTGCCGCTCATGCCACACCACCTGACTGACTGTCCCGGAAACCAATGGCTGCTGCTGCTAGTGCCAATGGCCCCCAGGCCAGGCCTACATGCCGTCTGTGGCAAGGGTTCTGTACCCTGGCAACCAATGTCTGTTGGTGCCAGTGGTCCCCAGGCCTATATGCTGTCTGTGGCAAGGGTTCTGTACCCTGGCAACCAATGTTTTCTGGTGCTAGTGCCAATGCCACCCATGCTGTCTATGCCACGGGTTCTGGGGCCCATCATTCCTAGCACAGAGGTGATGTCATTCCAGCGCATCAAGAAACAGCCACACCAGCCCCAGGACCCGCCACCAGGGTTCTGGGGCCAAGTTACAGTCAGGGAGGGCTGTGTCCAAGATCCAGAAGCTGCCACTCTAGCCCCAGCACCCACCGTGATGGGTCTGGGGCCATCATTCCTCGCACATTCCGATGTCATTCCACCACACCAAGAAACAGCCACTCCAGCCCCAGGACCCACCTGCAGGGTTCTGGGGCCAAGTTACAGGCAGGGAGGGCTGTGGTCAAGATCCAGAAGCTGCCACTCTAGCCCCAGCACCCACCGTGATGGGTCTGGGGCCATCATTCCTCACACATTCCGATGTGGTTCCACCGTATCAAGAAGAAACAGCCACTCCAGCCCTTGGAGCCACCATCAGGGTCCTGGGGCCTATGTTACTTACTGGCAGGGAAGGCTGTGTCCAATATCTACAAGCTGCCACTCTAGCCCCAGGACCCACCATGATGGGTTTGGGGCCATTATTCCACTCAAAGGCTGCTGAAAGCACATGTCCTGCTTGGCTGCCCTTGTTTAGCTCCAACTGTCAAGCACAGTTACACCTCTCAGGCTGCTGCCTGGGAAATTGAACTACTCCACAACAAAACCCCACTCCAAAATCCCCTGGATAAGCAACCCCAAGTTTTTTGTCACATAAGGATCAATGCATCTTGCTGTGGAAGACTTTCTTCTGGAGATCCCTTGGAGTATTGTGATGAACTTTCCAATCAAGCACTGCGAGGAAGAGAAACTCAGCCAGCTCTTCCTCCAGGTACGTGATGTATCTTTCATTATCTGTGAGGGCCTTGAAGACAGAATGGTGCTTGTCTATCTATTACGATCGCCTGACACATGTTCAACTGATGTTCACATGGAACCCTTCTCCACTTTGGCCTTCAAAGTTCTCCAGCCCCAGGACCCACCATTAGGGTTCTGGGGCCTACATTACAGGCAGGGAGGGCTGTCTATCCACTGTATCTAGAAGCTTCCACTCTAGCCCCAGGACCCACCATCAGGGTTCTGGGGCCTGTCATTCCACCACAGAGAGCCATCTTTCTATCCACTGTCTATCCATCTTTCTATCCACTGTATCTAGAAGCTGCCACTCTAGTCCCAGGACCCACCATCAGGGTTCTGAGGCCCATCATTCCACTCAGAGAGCCATCTTTCTATCCACTGTATCTAGAAGCTTGCCTTCTGATGATTTGGAGCTGGCCCAGGATGATCCTGTACCTGACTACCTTTCAATCACCTGTGGGAAACGGAGGCTATTGGTGATTGCCCGTTCCTTCTCAACAACACTCGCCTATCTCTTAGGATCAACTGTCCATGTTCACACATCCTTACAGATGACATTCCGAATCCTCTCCACTTCGCAGATTTGACCGATGGCACATATCCGGTTGTGCAACCTGCATTCCATGCTGAGTTCCTTGAGGATTGCCGCAGTGATGACGTACTCAGTTTGCTTGCCTTCGGACGATTTGGAGCTGGCCCAGGATGATCCTGTACCTGACTACCTTTCAATCGGCTGCAATAAACGGAGGCTATCAGTGATCCCCCATCCCTTTGCAACAATGCTCGCCTATCTCTTAGGATCGACTGTTCGTGTTCACACATCCCTACAGATGACATTCCGAATCCTAAAGAATCTTAAACTTCTCCTACAGTCCAGGATCATTGCTCTGTTGCTTTGCCAAGGTTACCAAAAGAGTGCCAGGGAATTTCCACCCTCTCCAGCCAGCAGGCACCTGCCCAGTCCCCTTACCCTGTCCCCTCATCATTCTTAGTCTGGACCTCAATGCTCTTGGACTTTAAGGTGCTTATGGCTCCCATGCATAGGGCCATCAATAAAGTATGTCACGCAAGGTGTGCAGATTAGCAAAGTCGTGCCAATGGGTGACAATCGGGGGTGAGGGGGATTGGTCACATGAGATTATACCCATATGTTTGTGTCTCTGTCACAGTTATTTTGTATGTGGGTATTTAGGTAGGTGTGGGTGGGGAGTTTTACTTGCTTCCCTGTCTCACCTCAGTCTCTAGACCTCCTCCCATTTGCTGTCATTCCGCTCACGGAGATCGTCCCCAGGACTTGGCCTATATGCTGTCCGTGCCAATGGTTCTATATCATGGCCACCACTGTCTGCTTCTTCCAGTGCAAATGGCCCCCAGGTGAGGCCTATATGCTGTCTCTGCCATGATGCCATGGCATCAATAAACAGCTGCTGCCAATGGCCCGGGGCCTATATGCCATCTGTGCCAAGGGTTCTGTACCGCCAGGTTGCTGCCAAGCTCAAAGCCTGCCTCAGCCCGCCTTCCTGCTTCTCGTTCCAAGGTGCCTGTGTGCCCGCCCAGGTTGCTGGAGAGAGAGAGCGAGAGAGAGATTGAGAAAGTCCACCCACTGCTTGAAGGAGAGACAGACACAATCCCACCAATGCTGTCACCTGCACTATGGCCAGAGAGAGAGAGAGAGAGGTTCCTAGCTAGAATGAGGGAGATGGGGGTTAGAGGGGGAGAAGTAGGTGTATCCAGCCACCCTGGCTGCCACCTGCCAGAACCAGGAAGAACTCCCACTGTGCTCATGTGCCCAATGCCCACAACCAACATGCAGCAAACCTACCATAATGAGATGGAATATAACACACCACATTTTATATGTGCCTGCCTGCCTGTGTGCGTTCCTATACCTGCTGCGACTACCTATCACTGGATCAAATGAAGTGTGCACCATCGGCTTTAGGCTGTCATTCCACTTTCCCTGAATCAGTCATGCCTGCCCATTACAGGAACCATCAATGAGATTCTGGGACCATCATTCCAGTCACTGGGGCTGCATTCCATTCCAATGCATCCAGAAGCCCAAGGCCCACATGCCAACCTGTCCCTGCCCCCCCCCCCAACAGCCTACTCCTTGGCACCCACCCATGGATGCCCCCTGAAGCTGTTGGATATCATAGCCCCTCCGACCATCAGCTCCCACCACCTGCTTCCCGCTGCTGGGAGCTGTCTCTTTTTCTCTCTGTCACACCCACCCACACATACATAAGCCCTGCACCTCCTGGGGGGCTGTCTGCAAGTTGAGACCCTGCTGCTGGCACAGCACATCTTTGGGTTAATAAATAAACTACATGGGGTGGCAGGTGCTGCTGGTAGGGATCGACAAGCTGTATGCGATTCTGCCACCTGCCAGCCAGAACTTAAACACAGAGGGATAAAAGATTGGACAGGACAGCTCGTAACAACAACAACAAATATAGCTTTAATTAATAAAACAACAACAACAGCAAATTTATAAAACCAAGCTAAACATTTTTTAAATAGAAAGGAAACTTATGCACTAGTAAACTAATTAGACTTTTGGCCTGCCCCCCGGAACATGGGGGAAAGGCATGAGTGGTGCAGGGGACCTAGGGGCAGGGGCCGCACCTGCCGGCATTTTGTTCAGCCCTAATATGGACGATCTGGAGAGGATCCAGAGGGTAGCAAAGACAATAAAGGGTTTCAAGTAGAAGTGTTATGGAGAAAGGTTGAATGAGTTGAGTATATTATAACTGAGGGGAAAAAAGACTGAGGTGGGGGAATGTTAGCTGTTTTCAATTTTTTACAGGGCTGCTGCTGAAAGAAGAATAAGAAGAAAGAAGGATTAAGATACAGAAAAACAGATTTAGGTTAATTACCAAGAATTTTATAACTGTAGGAACAATTATACAATAGCTCAAAAATGGGGTTGAGATGAAGTGCTCCAATTCTGAAGAAGTTACTCCACCAACCAAGATGATCCACTTGGCTCTCTAGTAATTAAATTTACACACTTATTTGAGCCCTATTTGGTTGAGTTGACACATCCCTCACTTTAGAATGCATATATTAAGAGATGGGAGTTTGAGACCGAAGGAAATCGACCTAAAAAGACTGTTTTGGTTCTATCCAAAATTTTGGTTCTCATTTTGTTTGTTTGGTTTTTGCATTGGATTTTTTTTTTAATGCAAAAAAAAAATAACAGAAAAAAAATCAATGTAAAAAACCCCAAACCGAAACGAGTACGGAAATTGTCAGAGAACCAAAAAAAAACAAAAACAACCCAAACCAAAATTGGTTCTGGAGTCCCATCCCTGGCATATATGTTTCCAAGCTGAGCCGGCACCAGAGGTCGTCTAAGACAGGCATTTTCTGAGGGCCCACAGACTTCTGGGGGCCCAAGGCCTTCGCCTCCCCCAAGTCTGAGCTACCGCCGCCACCGTCCCACATAACCTGCTCCTCCTGGCTCCATTTTGGTTCCACGTCAGCCAGTGCTGATTTCGGCTGGCTGCCTGGGGTCATAGGTATTAGCTGTACATGCGCACAAGCGTTTCCCAAATGGCCAAGGGTGCCCGGCTGGCCCTACACTGTGGAACAGTAGGAGACACATGCCGAAACATTTCAACAACACTCAACAAGTGGGCAACATGAGGAGAAAGTGAAAGATGGTGACGGTATCAGCTGGTAACTAACCAATAAGCAGGCAGGCTCAGCCTCCACTCTTCCAGCACAGCAGACACTGGCAGCAGCACTAGTATGGCATGACCCAGGAGGTAGCCCCCCTCCCCCTGCATTCCCCTGGCCCGAGCAGGGGCATGGTTAGCAGAGGTCTGGGAGGGTCCAAAAAGGTGGGGTAAAAGGGGAGCCCATATGTATATAGCCAACACTATATGTATAATATGAACACTGGGGAGGCAGACAGATGCTACTGCTGCTACAGCCACACCCTTCACAGGTGCAGCTCCTAATTAAGCACTCTCTCTTCTTTCTCAGGATCTGCAACCTAAGTTACAGGACTCACAGCTCTCTGTGACTTTACTCTGCCACACTTATTTTATCCTTATCTGTATCTGTTACCTATATCTTATCATCTATATCCTTATCTATCCATCCTTATCCTATCCTATATATCCTACCCTATAATCCTAATATATCCTATAACTGGTTATAGACCTCACTAATGGAAGCATTTCACAGAGCAAACTTAAACTTCTATCTAAGGGACTTAATTTCTGCCCAGCTCCTAGAGATCATAATATAGCCCAAATGAAGAGTGACATCAAATCATTTGAAAGAAGATGCAGGCTTACAGAATATCTTTATGATGAAACTAAAGCTAATACTTCAGTTTCATCATAGGAGTTGGGGAAGGAGAGGGATAGGGAGGAATGATATGTTTTTATAATTTTATCATTTTATATTGTCAGATTTGTGTTGTTGTGAACCTCCCCGAGCTGCCTGTGGCAGGAGGAACGGGATGTTAATTTTTTAAATAAATAATTAATTAATAAATACTTGGGATTACCACAAGCATCCTCTTCATCAGTTCCTCCCTCCAAAAAATGAACACCTACCATCAATAGAAATCCTTTCTTAGAAACATTTCTTCTATCAGTTAGCAGGATCATACATACTCACATGCCTCTACCTACTTTTGACAACCTTTCCAAAGAAGAAAGAACAGCCCTAAGAAATCTTCAGACGAGAAGTGCTATTGTTATTAAAGCTCCTGACAAAGGACGCGCGGTCGTGGTGCTTAATACAGAAGAATACATCCCTGAGGGCCTGAGACAACTTAAGGATGACAAGACCTACAAACTCCTTAACCAAGACAATACAGCAGATCTTAATGAGCACATTTCAAGCACCATACAAGGGTTTAAAGCTGATCTACTCATCAACCCAAATCCTACTCCTGGAAGGATTTATATGTTACCTAAAAGCCATAAAACTAATAAACCAAGACAGCCCATTGTCTCAGGCAACAACACAGCTACTGAAAGGATATCTCTGTATTAGGGGTGGGAATACCGGTAAATCCGGAATCCGATAATGCCGGTACTGGGCGTACTGGCATTATCGGATTCAACCCGGTAAATCCGGTCCCGTTACCGAATTCCGGGTACCGGATTTTTTTACATTGCAGCCATTTAAATGAATGGCTGCAATGTAAGTCCCAGCAAAAAAGTAAAAAAAAAAAAAACCTCCCCGAGTCCAGGCTGCGCGGGTGGAAGGGGGGACACCCCCCACCCACCCTGCCCAGCCTGGATTTTTGTTAAAAAAAAGAGCCCACCCCCCAGCACCAGCGGCCGCGGCGTCCCCGCAGCC
>QEPC01002507.1:965131-1007991 GCA_003113815.1 Sphenodon punctatus
GGGTCCCCATTGAAACCAATGAAATAAATCCGGTACCGGTATACCGGATTTAATCCGGGAATCCGGTTTTCGTAGAACCGGTAACCGGTAAATCCGGTAGCCGGTAATGGGCCCGGGGTCCCACCACTAGTATTCAGGCTCTCAAGGTTTTTTTAAATAGCAGAATTTCTCAAGAACCTCCCACAGAATTATTACCGCATTAGCTACACTGGTCCTCACTTGCAACAAGTTTACCTTTAATGATAAACACTTCCTACAAATACAAGGTACAGCTATGGGCACCTGTATGGCTCCATCTTATGCCAATTTATTTATGGGTAAACTCGATGAAGTTATCCTTGAAGAATCTACCCATAGACCTCTAGTATGGTGGCGATACATTGATGACATCTTTGTGATCTGGACTAGCGGCATGGACCGTTTTGAACAATTTAAGAGCTATATAAACCCCATCCATCCCACTATAAAATTCACATGTAATTGCACCATTGACAATTCTTACATCCCCTTTCTTGATGTCCTCCATAACACAGAGCAAAACAAGATAATCACAGATCTGTACAGTAAACCCACTGATGCTCATCTTTACTTAAACTGGAGTTCTTGGCATCCAAGACACATAAGAACCCACATCATTTATAGCCTGATATATCAGACATATCTGTAGCAACAACATAAATTACTCCAACAAACCAAAGACCTAAAAGAGCATCTTCTAAACAGGGGATATCCTTCCCATGTCATTGATTATAACATCAACTGGGCATCTATCCAAACTAGGGAATCCCTCCTCCACAAAGGTGAGACAAATACTTAGAAGGAACACTGCATCCCTTTTGTGGTAGACTTTCATCTAACATCTCCTAAGTATCACCTGGCAATTAAGGAGAGCACCCCTTAGTAGCTACTTCATTATGTCTTTTTAAAAAGCCATCAGCTATCATTTTTGGTTGCTTTTCACCAACCTCCAACTCTATGTAAATTACTTGTCATATCTGAACTAAAATCGCTTGTTAGCAAACCTGGATCACATCACTGTGAATCCAATTGTTGCATCACCTGTATCCACCTGAAAGAAACGGCCTTGTTCAAAAGCACAACAACTGGTAGGACCTATTACATAAAACAGAACATCACCTGCAATTTTAGCAATATAATATATGTGATAGAATGCAAATGCTCTGGATGCCAAATGCAGTATGTTGGGAAAACAACCACAGACCTCCGTATCCGGTTCACAAACAACAAATCAGCTATTGTGAGAAAGAAGCTGGAACAACCTGCTGCAAGACACTTTAACTCAGAAGATCACACCCTCTCTGACTTAGAAATCATTCCAACAGAAAAACCATTCAACCCTGGGTTGCTGGAAGCTAGGGAAAACATCTGGATTTACAGGCTTGACACACTAACAACCATGGTCTCAGCTTAGAGGATAATATGTGAACTGTATTCTTTTCTTGTATTGTTTATAGCATTCTGGCAACCACATATGCGATGTCACCTACCTGAGAACTCTCCATCCTCCATGTTCTTAGAACTGTTACCTTGGTTTATGGTACCTCATTTAAAAATAAACTATTACTGATGAAGGCAGAAGATGAAACATCTAACTAAAGTATCTTAAACTTATATCTGTTTTCCAAGTCATTTTGGCTGGCTAGATAGATAGATAGATCTCTATGAATGATATATTAGGATTATAGGATAGGATATACATATAGGATACGTATAAGGAGAGGCAGTGCTTAATTAGAAGCTACATCTCTGAAGGGCAAGGAAGCAGCCAGCCCTAGGGGAACAAGCTGAGAGCTGCTCAGTTGGAGCTAGGAAGCTGTGGAGTGAGGAAACAGATAGGGAGCTCTGCTTGGATGCTGTCCTGGGATGAAGATTCAGAGGGAAAGCTCTTCCAAGGCCTGAGGACTCACATAGACTTTATAGACTGCTTAGGAAGCAGTACTCCTAGAAGGAGGTATAGCCAAGATTTGTCTGTGTAGACTTTGGGACACTATGCTAGGTATATTGTGTATAGAGACATATAGTAGAGGCATGTAAATAAAAGGGCATGTGGAGTTAATTCCTGCTGAGATGTTTATGTTTTGGACCCCCGTCCTGACTTACTTAAACTGGGCAAGTGCCACCCTATTACATTCTGGTGGAGAATGCAGGTATACCCTAACATTGGCCACTAAGCTACCAGTTGAAAGGAGGCTGGACCCTCAGCAGGGGCTTGCCAGCAGGAAGTCAGATGACCCAAAGGAGGATTATGCCTTGACCCTGAGAGCGAGTGAGTAAGTTGACGAGCAGCCCAGTATGCTCCTTGGAGTGCACAGGAGACAGGGTCAGAAGCAGACGAGCTGGGGAGATCATCATCAGGAGAATGAGAAGCAAAATGGTGAGTGCAGGTTTTCTTCAACAGCTGAGAGAACCAGAAATAATGAGGAGAAGGAGACAACTGGTGTACATACGGATTTTTATTTGGTTAGTTAGTCAGTCCAATTTTTGCCCAGCCCTTCTCAAATGGCTCAGAACAGTTTATAAAACAAATAAAAAATAATAATATAAAAACAACATAAGAAACCCGCTGTAAGGAAATGTGGGGTGAACCCCCGTGCAGTGGGCGGGCCACACTTTTCTTCCCCCAGGAGAAAACCCCCGGTAGTAGGCACCCCCAGCTCACCCCCAGAAGTTGGTCGGTGCGGGGAACACTCCGGGGTCGGAGAGATGCCACTGGCAGAAGCCAAGCCCCCGTCAACCTGAATGACGCCGCCATGCCCTCCTCCCTCAATGAGGACTGAGGGGGAGGAGGGAACAGCCCATTGCTGGCAATAGAAACCACGACCCCACCTGTGCGCCACTCGGTGCGACTGAGACAACGCCTAGGGCCTTAGGATAAAAGGACCCAGCTGACAAGCCTCACCGCTGGTGATAGGAACCTTGAGCCCATGAGACTGGGCCCCCCTTCCTTGTTCCTCCTTGGTTGTTGGTGTGTTTCCCAGTTATCGAAGACTTAGAGACTGCGTGGAGAGTGAAAGCTGTGAAGTTTTGGTGAGTGCTTGAGCGTGTGGTTGGGATTAGTGGGGTGGGTGCTTTATACGTGTGTGACCCCGGGGCTGTGGGGAAGCACCCCCTGGGACCCGTCCCTGGCGTGCAAGATCTGTCCTGCCTAACCCATTCCCTGGGCTGTGCACTGGTCCCGTTCCCCGACGACTCCCACTACCCCACTCCTCTCCAGTTTCCTGTGTGTGTGGATAGCCACCCAAGTAGCAAACAAGGTGTACACTCACTCACAGGCCCTGTGATGAGACAGGCTAGGGACTTATCTCCTAGATAGCCCTATTCCAACCTGAGGGCATGTTTTCCAGGTACGGCCTTACTGCCTTTCTTACATCCCCAGGGCTCTGTGTGTGTGTGTGTGTGTGTGCTCCCATTCCTGCTCCCCCTCCTGGGGATCCAAGCTTACCCACTTGGAGCCTCACACCCAAAACTCCAATATTTCCCCTCACCTCTCCCAAACCCCACAAAACCTTCCCCAACCACCCTATCACTCCCACCAAACCCCCCATTCCCTATCCCTGCCTGCCAAATACCCTAACCAATAGAAAGGTCCTATGCTGCCTCTGGAAGATGACTAGGCTCAGGCTCAAACAAACCTTGGGAGGAAGGGAGCTCCATAACATTGGGGCAGCAACTGAGAACATCTTCCTGCAATCCCCTACTGCATGAACAAGCCCAATGGATTGTACCCACAGGGAAGTGCTCCTGACCAATAACAGAGGCCACACTGGGACACAGAAGGCCAAGTGGTCTCTGAAATATGTGCACTCTGCATTTGGCTTTTGTAGCTGGAAAGCCCCAAGACAGCATGGGGAATGCCGATACAGGGCACCTCATATGGGGGTTAACTGAAGATTATGTTGGGAGTGTGGACACTGCTGATATTTGAGGAAATGGTGACCCTCCTGAGAGACTAAAAGAAGATCTTTGCCTCTGGGGTTCCAGATGAAGGGGGTCTTATGTATTTGCTTGCCTCCAGCTAATTACCATCCTATAAGTCTCCTGAGCATAGTTGGCAAACTATACCCAAAGTACCTCTTGAACAGACTCCAAAGCTGGACTGACCAAAGTAAACTTACCGGTAAGAGCAGGCAGGTTTTAAAAAAGGTGTATCAGCAGTTGATCACATCTTTGTTCTAGATCAATTAGTGGTCAAATACGTTCATTTGAGATCTAACTCGCATTTATATATTTTCTTCGTAGATTTGAAGACCGCCTTCAATTCAGTTAGCATGGAGAAACTATGGTTAAAATTATTGAAATATCAAATTCATCTTAGGCTGTTATATTTAATACAGGCATTGCACGAGAAAACATCGCTGCAAGTAAGAATGAATAGACAGGGCTCCTTTTCACGGTCCTTGGATGTGGTAAGAGGAGTTAGACAAGGATGCATTCTCGCACCCATGTTGTTTAGTTTGTACATAAATGACATGGAAGGGCATACTGGTGAACCCTGCGCATCTTTAGGGATGGGCAAACAGAATGCGGTTCAGATGTTCGGTCGTTCTGTTTGAAACCCGAGTTCAGGTTCAATGGTTCGGTTCAGTCGAGTTCGGGTTGGCCGAACTTGGCTGAACAGTCAAAAATAGCACTATCGAAACTGAAACAAAACCGAAACTGAAACTGCCACTTAACCGAAACCAAAACTTTGTTTTTTCCCCTCCTTAAAAGACGTTTTCCCTGCCCCCGAACTCATCCAAACACAACCGAACTGTTTGGTCGTTGGTGAGTTCGGTTCGGACTTTGGTTCAGACGTTTGAGCAGACAGAGTTCGATCTGAACTCCAAACATCCGAACCGCGTTCACCCATCCCTACGCATCATCCTGTAGAAATTAGGCAATCAGGTATTCTCGTCCCTGTTATATGCCGACAACACGGTACTAATAGCTCGATGACAGATAGGGCTAAGAAGGCTAATGACAGCCTTCTGTGTTTATTGTAAAGACAAACTACTATCAATAAATTATACTAAGACCAAAGTTTTGGTGGTAAGCAGAGGGAGGAAACAACATATATGGAGCAACATAGTGAGACAATACAAGTACCTAGGAGTTTCTGAATTTCTGCTGTCCCCTCTTGGAATCTGCACTTCAAAACTGCGTGGGCTGTGGCAAGGGCCACTGGGCAAGGTATTGTCTGCTTTTACTGGGCAAAGGGGGATAAACTATTCAGACCAGCCCTGAGATTGATGCAGGATAAGTTGATACCGCAATTATTATATGGGGCTCAAGTCTTGAACGACTTTGAGACTGAACAGAATAAGATGCTTCGCTCAATTCTCCATGTTCTGAAATGCACTCCAGCACCATTTCTTAGAGCAGAGGCAGGGGTTTGCCGGATCTCGACAATAGCAAAGCTAGCAGTCTTGAAATTCTGGCTTAAGTTACATTTACTTGAGTCAGATTCATTAGCTCAGTTGACAGTTCATTCTGCAATGGGCAAATGGCCTGCTGAGGTGGTCAAAATCTTACACGCAAGGGGATAGTCAAAAGCATACATTCTATCCTGACCATTCCTTAGAGTCTGGGCTGAAATAAAAATGCGGTCAAGTGATCTTGAAAGCCAATATGCCAGAGAACAGATAACACAGAAGGTCTCACAGATCTTTATGGATTTTGTAATTCCTCCCAAAGGAGTCTCCTATCTGGTCAACCCAAGAATGAGTAGAACTAGGGCGGCTTTTTCATTTGCTAGATTTAATGTCTTTCCCTCGGCTTTTACTGAGGGAAGACAGAGCGCTACTTCACACAATGAGAGGATATGCCAATATTGTAGTAAAGACCCAAATGGTATGGTGTATGTGGAAAATCTGGCACATATATTATTCATCTGCCAACTCTATGATACCTGGAGCCAGCTGTATATTGATACTATCCCTAGGGTAGCTAGTCCCAGCCAGCAAAGGGAGGCTTTCCTCCTGAATGACAAAGATTCAAATATATCAAGCAGTGTTGCTGCTTTTTTATTTTTAGTGTTAAACGTCAAGACGGCATGGTAACAATTGGCTTCACTATGTATTGAACTAAGCGCCTGGAGTGTGTAGATGACCGCAAAATTGATGGGGTTTATATTGTAAAAGTTGGTTGCATTTGTAGTTCTAACTATATTTTTTGTTTTATGTTTGATATTTTTATAATTAGGGATTTTGGTTGTTTTTTAGTTATCATTATTGTTGTGTATGTTCGTTGTGTCGCGATGTGTTTATGTTTTACGATAGCCACTGGCTAAGTAAATAAAAGTTATTCTTCTTCTATTTGCTTGCCATGATGGGGCTGTGGTAAAGTGGTGCTGGTGTTCGCACGAGGTGGGACGCCTAAGGTGGGCGTGTCCAAAGAGGGTGAAGTGGCAGAGCCCAGACAGAAGGGAAATACATTTATTTATTTATTTTTATTTGGTTAGATTTCTAGGCCACCACCTCCTGCTACTGCAGCTTAGTGTGGCTTACAACATAATAAAAGCAAAAAAAATAATCAGTAAAAAACATATAAATAATGATGTAAAAACACAATAAAATACACCACGGCAGAGTTAAAAATCCTCTCAACCCCCCTTCTCAGACCCCCCACCCATCACCTGTCTCCCTCAACAAAAGCCCAGCAGAACACCAGATGTTACACAGTCTACGGAAAGAGGGAAGGTTTGGGGCCAAGCAGACCTCCATCGGGAGGGAGTTCCACAGCCTTGGTGCAGCCACTGAGAATGCCCTCCATCGTTGCCACCCAAGATACTCTTGGAACCAGATGACCGCAGGGGCCAATCCAGGACCAGGAGGGTGAGGTGATCCAGCAGATAGGCGGGAACCTGGCCGTAGAGGGATTTATAGGCCAAAACCAACAACTTGAATTAAGAACATAAGGACATAACTATTACCATACTGAGTGAGACCAATGGTCCATCAAGCCCAGCATCCTGTCCTTCGAAAGTGGCCAATCTAAATCTCATGGGAGAAAAACCAACAGTCACAATGGGCAATCCATTTCCTGTTGTTCACTCTCAGCTCCCATCAGTAAGAAGTTCATCCCATGGTTAATAGCCATTAATGGACCTATTATCTAAGAACTTATCCAGTTCTTTTTTAAACCCAGCTATACTACTGGCCTTGACAGTGTCCTCTGGCAACAAATTTCATAAGTTAATTATGCTTTGTTGAAAAAGTACTTCCTTTTATTTGTTTTAAATCTGCCGGCAGCTAGTTTCATGGAGTGTCCCCTAGTTCTAATACTATTTGAGAGGGTAAATAAATATAACCATTCCCTATTTACTCGTTCCATACCACTCAAGATTTTATAAACCTCTATTATGTCTCCTCTGTCTTCTCTTCTCTAAGCTGAAGAGACCCAGCTTGTCAAGCATCTCTTTGTACGGAAGCCGTTCCATACCCTTTATCATTCTCGTTGCCCTTCTCTGTACCTTTTCTAATTCAGCTATTTTTTTTTTAGATGAGGCAATCAGAACGGCACACAATATTCCAGGTGCGGTTGCATCATTGATTTGTATACAGGCATTATGATATCCTCAGTTTTATTCTCTATCCCTTTGCGAATAACTCCTAACATTCTGTTTGGCTTTTGGACTGCTGCTGCACACTGGACTGAAGATTTCAGTGTATTGTCCAGAATCACTCCCAGATCCTTTTCCTGAGTGGTAACTCCTAGTTTAGTATCTAGCATTGTGTACTCATAGTTTGGATTATTTTTCCCTACATGCATCACTTTGCACTTGTGTCCACATTAAATCTCATCTTTCATTTAGATGCCCAGGCTCACAGTCTCGTAAGATCCTGTTGCAGTTCTTCACAGTCTGCTCGTGTTTTAACTACCTTGAATAACTTGGTGCCATCTGCAAAATTGATCACCTCACTCTTAACCCCCTTTTCCAGATCATTAATGAATACATTAAACAGCACCGGTCCCAATACAGATCCCTGGGGTACACCAATTTTTACATCTCTCCATTGTGAAAACTCACCATTCAGTCCTACTCTTTGCTTCCTATCCTTTAACCAGTTACCAATCCATAGCAAGACACTACCTCCTATCCCATGACTTTTTAATTTTCTCAAGAATCTATAATGAGGAACCTTATCAAATGCTTTCTGGAAATCCAGGTAAAATATATCTACAAGGTCTCCCTTATCCACATGCTTATTTACACCATCAAAGAATTCCAACAGGTTAGTGAGGCATGACTTACCTTTACTAGATCCATGTTGACTCTTCCCCATTAAACCATGTTTATCAACATGTCCAGCGATTCCGTACTTAATGATAGTGTCGACTATTTTGCCCGGCACAGACGTCGAGCTTACTGGTCTGTAGTTTCCAGGATCACCTCTGGATTCCTTTTTAAATATAGGGGTTACATTTGCCACCCTCTAGTCCTCAGGTACAGTGGCAGATTTTAGCGATAGGTTACAAATTACTAATAGTAGGTCTGCGATTTCATATTTGAGTTTCTTCAGAACTCTGGGGTGAATATCATCTGGTGGTGGTGGACTGTTAGTATTTAGTTTGTCAAATTGCTCTAGTACCTCCTCCAGAATGATGTTGACTTGTGACAGTTCCTCTAATTCATCACCTACAAAGTAAGGTTCCGGTGTGGGTACCTCTCCAACATCCTCTTCAGTGAAGACTGGAGCAAAGAACTCATTCAGCTTCTCTGCAATGTCCTTTTCCTTCCTAAGCACCCCTTTCACCCCCTGGTAATCTAACAGCCCAACTGACTTGCTAGCAGGCTTCCTGCTTCTGACGTATTTGGAAAAGGTTTTATTATTAGTTTTAGCATCTTTACAAGTTGCTCCTTTTTGACCTGCCTTATTAACTTTTTACATCTACTTTGGCAACACTTATGCTCTTCCCTGTTTACCTCACTGGGACTCTCCATTTTTTAAAGGATGCTTTTTTGGCTCCAATAGCCTTCAACTCACGATTTAGCCACATGGTCCTCTTCATACTTTTTTTAAATATGTGAAATACATTTAATCTGAACTTTCAAGGTGGTGGTTTTAAATAGTCTCCACACTGCCTATTGACATTTAATTCTTGCAACGGCTCCTTTAAATTTCCCTCTAACTAGTTTCCTCATTTTTACATAGTTCCCCTTTCTAATGTTATAGGTTACCACAGTGGTTTTATTTGGCATTTTCTTTCTTTTGAGTATGGGAAATGGGCCTGGAAAACTATAGGCAGCCAGTGCAGAGACTGGAGCACTGATATAATGTGCTCGCGGCAACCCATCCTCATAAGGAGGCAGGCCGCTGCATTCTGCACCAGCTGCCATTTCCAGAACATCACCAATGAGTCAGCTTTGGGGAACTTGGTGACTAGTGGGACCCCAGAGCTAGTTCCTGAGCAGGCTAGAATGCCCAGACACTGTTGGATCTGCTAAAGTGAAGGACACCTTAAACGGGCTTGTCCTGAGAGAAGAGCCTTGAGAAAGAAAAAGAGAGACAGAACTGAAAGCCCAACAGAGGGAGGAGGACAGGACAGTGGGGGCAGTCCCATACCCTGTGCACACAGTGTGCATCATGCATGTGCGTGAAGATGGCACATATCTCCATAGAGATTGCATTGTGCCACACAGATACTGTGTTGGATCTGCACGAATTTCACGCGGATCCCACTTGGGATTGTAGTCAGTGACTCCACAGATTAAGAACGGACAGACAGGGAGTCTGATGTGAAATATCGAGGTCAGGGAACCTTGGAGAAGGAAATTAAGGCTGGAAGCCTTAAAGAGAGAGAAAGATCCAGTCATATTCATTCGGGCTTATTTTTAGCCCACTCCCTCCTGCTCATACGGCAGCTCGGGGCAGCTCACAGTCAAAATTTACAATACAATATAAAACAACTTAATAATTAACATAAAATATATACAATATATTAGGCAGACAGAAGGGGAAACCTTTCTCAAATCTCTATTAAACCTAGATAAAAAAGAAGAAATCCTGGCAGTCGCCACCTATATTTGGCTGGCTACTAAAGAAAGGCAATTGCAACAGACTGGGAATAATGCCTAATAGGGGGAATGACTTTTTAAGTCCAGACTGGGGAATTTTAGATGATGGTCTGATCAATAAGCCAAGCATATGGTTGCAATAATATTTTATTTTTATTAGGAATGTGACCTATGAGTACTGTGTTTTAAGTTTATCATAGTAATTTTAGTTTTTTATCAAGTCGTTATTTGTTTCATTTTTCCCTTGGGATAAGGGAGTTTGTATTTTTATGATGTAATTTGGATGATAGTACATCTCATTTGGTGTATTATGTTGGTACTATGTTGAATTAATGTATTGGAAGGAGGAGCTACCTCTTTGTTTTAGTATTTATAAATGGCTAATGGCGAAGGGTAGAGCCTAAATAAACATTACATTCATTCCCATCATCACCACCCAGGACACCCGGGGAACCCTGGAAAGGGTGCCCCAAGCTCACTTCAGGGGTCAATCTAGAACCTGGGAAATGAGGTGGTCATGCTGATAGGCAGAACCCAGACTGTATAGGGCTTTAAAGGTCAAAACCAACACCTTGGAATAGTGTTGGACTTAGTATCAAGGAGGATATATTTATTTACTGAAGATCATTTTTAGACAACTAAAGTCTATAGAAAGTTGAAGATAGTAAGTTGATTACACTCTATAGTAACCTACTATGTCGCCTTCTTCAGTGTTGTCACAATGATTCATTGATCTTGCTTTGTAGCTAGAGATGTGCATTTCATTTTCATTATTAGAGTAACTAAAATGAAAGAGGGCTCTTTTATTTTTGTTGTTGAATAACGGAAATAAATGAATATAATAATGAAATAATGAAAGATATTCATTATGTGATGAGATAATAGAAAAATATTGAAAAACACATTTTTTTTGCTATAACATTTTTGTTTTACTTTTGATTTAGATGGAACTTGGAGAGATTGTACCTCGAATGGAGGACATTCTGTCTTCCAAATTTCAGAGACGGTAGATAAAGGAAATCCAATTTTATCCCTAATCAATTGAATGTTGTGATTTTAAGAAAAGCTCCATACCCATTTCTGGCTGCAACTTCTTTATCTCCGTGCAATTTGCAGAAAACTTGTACAGATTATACCCCAGTTATAGTATCGTTGACATTTCTGATGGCCAACTGGCATCACAAATATCTTTTACCACAGTGACAAACATAAGAGAATCCCTGGCTTAGGGTCATTCTCTGCAGATGCTGTGCAGGCTTATAAAATTGGGAACCTTTATCAAAACTTTCTAAAATTTTGCAGAGATGATCCTGACAGTGTGAGGTATAATCTAGGGCTGTAACCTGGTCTTTGGAAAACTTCGGAATAAGCTGAATATTAAGATATTCAATTCCGAAAGGCCAAAGTTCCGAGGACTAAGGCTGTTCTTTGAAAAACTTTGAAAACATCAGAAACCACTGCGCATGGGTGGGGGGAAGGGAGTTGGTGGACAGTTGAGCTTCTTCTGAAAATGAAACTTAGTACCATGTTTGGTATGAGGGGGGTATGGAAGGGGACAGTTAAGTGATGGTAAGCCAGATGGCAATTTTTGTTTGGCTGGTCAAGCCAGATGGCAAACTTTTAACTGGCTGGCAGGGCAGAATAAAAGTGCCTGCAGCCATTTTGTCTATTGTCTTTGGTGAATTTGGCTGTGTGCTGCAGTGTTGCTGGATATGTATGTCCAGGTGGTGGTGGTGGTGTGTGTCTGGCATGGCATGGCATGATATGGTTTGGTTTGGTTTAGCCTGGCCTGGCCTAGCCTGTCCATAAGGCCAATGCTGAGGGTAGGGGTTATGTTTACCTTTACCATATCATGCAGTTTAAAAATAAAAATAAAAATTGGGTGCCACATTGCTTTTAGTTCTGCCAGCTGCTTGGTTGGCACTTGGCACCATGAGGCCAGAGGGATCTCTCTGCCAGGCTCTACTTCCCGTTGCCTGGTCTGTTCAATTTACCAGTGCCACAGTACCAATGCCATGCCAAGACTAGAGGGTGCCCGTGTGTGTGTGTGTGTGTGAGAGAGAGAGAGAGAGAGAGAGAGAGAATGTCTGGTTTGTTTCTTGTGGGGGGTGTTATAATTTTGTCTGCTGGGTGGGTGGGCTGGCTGGCATTTGGAACTTCAAGTATCCGCTTACCAAACCCCTGCAGTGAGGCAGGATTTCCTAAATTTAAACATCCCTGACAGATATTTATCCACCCTCTTCTTAAAATCCTCTAATGAAGGGTATCTTTAAGTTCTTTAAGAACTTATTTAATTACCAAACTGTTCTAACAATTGGGAAGTTTTCTTAATATTTAATATAAATTTACCTTCCTAAAATTTAAAATGATTCTTTCTCCATGGAATTGGTTTCCATATATCTTTTGACATACTTCTACATGATTTAAAACAGTTATTATGCTCATGGCCACAGGCGGGGAAAGGAAGGGGTTCATTGGCCCCTTTGCAGCAACATGATGTCACAGTACCTATAAAGGCCGTGACAAAGGCCACCCCCCTTTTTTTTATAGCCATGCCCAATTCAAAAGACTGTAGCTTCATGATCGTCTTTCCCCCTTCCCCCTTACTAGCATGGTCCCATCCCCTGAAAACCTTCTAGCACTATCCTCAATCATCTAATTTCTTAATCTTTTTCTCTTTAAGCTAAAAACACAGTCCTTTCAGTCCGTCCTCACCTATTGTTGTTTTCTTCTGAAACGTCAATGTTTTTTTCTTTTCTTTTCATTTAATGTGGTGCCCAAAATAGGGCACACATGCTCCAGCTGAGATCTAGCCAATGTTAAGCAGGGTAGTCTCATTTCTCCCCATGTCTCTACCTGGAGCTGAAGAGGTAACATCCTCCTGGAGGCGCTGAGCAGGGTTGCTGAGCACTACTGAAGAAGGAGCCTGGATCCAGGGAGTGGGGTCAGAGGAGTCTGGCTGCCATAGCAGCCATTCTAAGCTCTCCAGAGACCTAGCAGTCTAGAGGAGCTAGAGACAGAGACTGGACACTGGTCATGAGGGAAGAGGCCACAGGACCCTGTACCACAACTGTAAAAAAGGAACAGCCCAAGACACCCACTATCATTTGTAGAAAGAAGAAACCACTGCTGAGAGGGCCCTTCGAGAGCCAGTTATCTCATACAACAGGACCTTCCTCATTCATTGGACGTGCTTTTAGACCCATATGCAGAACAAAAGGTTGTTGCTTCATTAAGGCGGCAAAGACAACGACCTGCAAACCCCTAGGCTGAGTATGGACTGAGAGTGACGGGGCCCCTGCTGAGAGTGTTATGAGGAGCGGCAGTGATGGAGAGATGGTGGGGTAAGAGCTTGACTGGGACAGTGGGATGGACTTTGGCCAGCCCCCCACACCTCTTGAGACCTTGATTGGGGGTGTGTGGTTTTGTGTGCCTAGATGTCAGCGACTGCCACCGTGTTTGAGCAGTGGGCAGGGCCAGGGCTGGTTGGTTTCTGGACTGCCTGCACAAGAGCCGGGGATGGCCACCGGCCGTGCCGGCAGCACATGCCGAAGGGGCACAGCCAAAGGGGCGTGCCCTTTGGTTGGGCCCGCCGGGCGGGGCAGGGAAAGAAGGTTGATCCCATAATGGTATGGTGGGAGGGAGAATTGGAAAAAAGAGGTATTCACCTCCTGGTGAGAGCAGGAGGGGAAGAGGCGGGCTTCCTTGGTAAGAATGGGAAGGAGATTTGTGGGGGTTAAGATAGTGGGGTATGATGTTGGAATTAGATTAGAGATGGAAAGGGGTGGTGCCCATTTGTTATATACTGCAGTCTTGATTTAAGTTGTGTGAGGTGAGGGGTGGATTGGAATGTACTGTGTATATTGTAGGGGGAATGTATATATGATTTATTATTGTATAATAAGAATAATATATTATTGTAAAATTGGGATGAGGAGAGGACACCTCCTCCTGGTGAGAGCAGGAGGGGAGGGAGATAGGCCCCCTCCCTGGTGGCAGCAGGGATGGGGCAAATGGTCCATTTGGGACACAATTTTCTTTTCCATGTTATGATGTTTATTTGCTGTGAGGTGTTATCTTGTATATTTCCACTTTTGTTGTGAGCCGCCTCAAGTCGCCTTTGGTGAGAGAGTGCGGGATACAAATTAAAAGTGAAATTAAAAATGAAAATGTCTTGGTTCCAAGGCTTCTGCTGATGTAACTCAAAATGGTACTTTTTTGTTTTTTTGTTTTGTTCTTTTGCGATAGCATCACGTTGCTGATTTATGTTCATTTTGTTCCACTGTATTACATAATTTGAAATAAAGTTTGATGTGGTTTCTAATTACATCTTTTTAATGAATTCTCTTGTAGACCTTTCTGGGCCTGGCTGTAATCAATAAATGAAAAGTCACTGGTATCAGTAATAACTTTATTATTATTATTATTATTATTATTATTATTATTATTATTATTATTATTATTATTAAGAATCCCCACAGGGAAGCTGAGCATGAGCACATGCACGCAGTTCCTGCACAATGTGCCTGCAATGGAGATACATGTGCGGACTGTAAGATCGGGTCCACTGATATTGATTTTTCACTGTTTCTCAAGATAGAAATGAGAGTTTGTGTAATTATTATTCATTTCCCCAAATACTTATGAAAAAGCTTTCATGTTCACTACCATTTACTTACAGTCAATAGAAGGTTCTTGAACACAGTGAAAGATAATTTAAGTTGTAATTGAATTGTAACAACCTGTTACTTGCAACAACAACAAAAAATCTATTTGTCCAGTTATAGACACAATTTGGAATTCTGTCTGCAAGTTAAGTTTAGGTGCTTCATGATTTATTCTCCAGTTCCGTGTATAAATAATTTAAAAAGGAGAGTAAAAGATATTTTCAATATATTACAGACATGAGAAATATGTATTGTAGATGGTTTTAATTGCACCAGCAGAGCTTGATAACAATTCATAACCTTTTATTAAAAGAGGCTACAATCATGAAACTATTTAAAGTTTGATTTCAATTATACTAAAATCAGACCATAGTATCATTTATTAATCCTTACCTAAAGATTCACTCCTTAAGATAACTTTACATTTTCCATGCTTTCTTGCAACTGCTAGGGAGTTCAGATATGAATCATGTAGACAAGCAATGCCTAAGTTCTTAGGGATAAATTACAGTTTGCTTTTATCCAAGTTAAATTACACCCTTGAAGAAGATCATAAATAGCAGTCAACATACTGATCATGATGTGTGTTCATAATTCTTTGATACACCTTGAGAATTAAAATTTAATTGTTGTTATATAAAACAGAAAATGTTAACCTGGGGGGAGGAAATCGAGGAAATTGCTTTGAGTCATAAAACATCTTTTGTCAGATAATGCATCTGGGCCCTGGCTTCAAATAATAATTTTATTCAATATTGTCTAAGCTTCCTCAAGCAAATCATGACATGTCTATTTAGTTGTAGAATGTGCCTCTTAGGGCAGGCACAGCTATGAAGGAGGAGTCAGAAGTCATGAATCCACAATGCCCCAAAGATCATCACTAGGAGGCACTGTGTCTCACAAGGCAGACTACTTTATAGAGGTTCTAGCCATGCAAAATAGCAAACACCTAATGGCATCATTAATTGTGTGGGGGTGGGGGTAGGGGTAGGGGAATTGGGTCCATATTGAAGAAGACATATACTGAAATATGTTAATTGCTTCCCTTGCATGATTTATGTCTGGTTTGTACTTTACCCTTTGATGCTATTTCATAATGTGACAAAATTTAATTCTATAATTATCATCCCTGGCTCTTTTACAAAGGATCAGTCAAGACCAGTTGCAAAAGAAAATGGGAAACATTCTTGCAGCATCGTTGACCTTACAACAGCTACTATTTTTTAGAAAGAAGTGAAATGTAATAGTGAATTGAAGGTGGGTCTTTTTTGTGTAGTTTTGTTTTTTTCCTCATCATTATAATTGGTGTACACAAGGGGCAGAAGGTTTCCTAAAGCAATATAATCCTTATAGACAGGCTCTCTATTTTCTGAAACATCCAGTACTAACAAGTGTATTTTTAATAAGCAGAATGCACAGAAAATACTTGGTTTACTTTTGCGTACTTATGATACTGGGTGCCTGGGCATATAAATGGCAAATGAGATTTAATGTGGACAAGTGCAAAGTGATGCACATAGGGAAAAATAATCCAAACCATGCATACACAATACTGGGTACTAAACTAGGAGTTACCACTCAAGGATCTGGGGGTGGTTGTGGACAATACAATGAAATCCACAGTGCAGTGCGCAGCAGCAGTCAAAAAAGCAAACAGAATGTTAGGAATTATTTGGAAAGGGATAGAGAATAAAACTGAGGATGTCATAATGCATCTATACAAATCAATGGTGTGACCGCACCTCAAATATTGTGTGCAGTTCTGGTCGCCCCATCTCAAAAAAGAAATAGATGAACTGGAAAAAGTACAGAGAAAGGCAACAAAAATGATCAAGGGCATGGAAGGGCTCCCGTATGAGGAGAGGCTTGGTAGGTTGGGGATCTTCAGTTTGGAGAAGAGACGAGTGAGAGGAGATATGCTAGAGGTCTATAAAATCATGAGTTGTGTGGAACTAACAAACAAGGAGCAGTTAGTAAATTTATTAATTAATTGTGTGACCAAAGGTCATTGCAATAAAGTAAAATCGCAATAAAACCTCATACATAATCACAAAAAATACAATAAAATTAAAATAAATACATCAATACGAAACTATACAAACAGAACACAATATAAGGGCTGAGAACTATAGCTACCCAACAATAATTAGGGTCACAAATCAATGCGGTTAAGCAAACCATAATCTAAGGATAAGGATCGGGATATACAAATCCATGAACACACAAAACTGGTCCTCACTCCAGAGGTTCAACGCTTGCTATGTTGGTAAGTCAGCTTAGCAAGGTTATGTAACATCTCAGATGTATTTATCCTCATACAAGATTGGAGCAGCTGCGAAAGGGAAGAATATGGCCGCGTGGCAAGCCAAGGGACCAAGTACAATTGTCTCCAATGTGAGGTAAGAGGACATGAAAACAATACGTGTAATAAATCCTCAACTTGACCCAGGTTACAAGAGCAAGCCCTGTCTCCATATGGGATACCATCCCGTCTCCCAAGAAGGACCTTTGTGGGTAGAAGATCAAAGAGTAGAAGGGTCAAAGCCCTTCGCAGCTTAGGTTCATCAATCAATTTTAGATAAATCTCACAACCAGAGGAGTTTTTAAACAGGCTATAGAATGGAGCACATCTAAGAGACTGAATTGCCCCTAGATCTAACTGAATATCTTGATCCATGCACTGCTTCCCAATAATCATCCTTCTCTTATTAATTGGCAAGGACTTGAGCATAATTGGGGACAGTCCTAGATCACGTAGATAATTTAGAACTTGACCCAGCCATACCTTAGGGGCAGACCAAGTATTAGCTTCCTCAAGACACAAACGTGGAAGTCTATCCTCTGCCATGTCTCCCACTCTTAACCAATATGTTAGGGAGGTAATAAGCCACTTAATACTCAGTGGCATGGTCCCAGTTTCTAAGTGTAACAAGGGAGCTGGTGTACACTTAGGGACCCCAAGAAGAGAGTTTAAAAATTAGTTTTGGAGAGGCTCAAGAGTATCAGTGGCTGGGGGGCCCCATAATTCAGCGCTGAATAAAGCGCAAAGTTTAGACTTCAGCTCAAAAAGTTTTAATGCAGGGGGAATAGATCGTCCCCCGGGTAACCTCCAGAAGCTCAAAAGGTCCGAGATCACCTGCCTCCTTTTTAGCCTGGTGGCTTCAAAATGGGCCCGCCATGATGCTGAGGAATGAAACAGCAATCCCAGATATCAATACGAGGGTAATTGTTCCAACCTTATCCCATCAAATGACCAATTATGGTTGGTACAGTGCCTGCCAGCTACAACAACTTTAGATTTATCATGATTTATCAGTAGCTGTGACTCCCTACAAAACAGTCCAGCGGCCACAAGCATCCTATCCATCCCTAATGTGGAAGGTGACAAAAGCACCATATCGTCCACATACAAAAGACTAGACAAAGGTCTGGCCCTGACCTTGGCTGGGAGAAAAAAGTCCCCCTTAAGAGAGGCCATAATCCCATTTACAAAAAGTTAAATAAGAAAGGGGCCAGGACGCACCCCTGCTTAACCCCATTTGAAACTGGTATCGAGTTTGAAATGTGACACCCTCGCCCGGCCCTAACTCTAAGCGTGGTTTGGCTGTAGAAGGCATGGACCATGAATATCAACCTCTTGTCCATATTGGTCTGCTACAGTCTGTCCCATAAACTATTTCTATTCACCAAATCAAAAGCAGATTTCAGATCCAAAAAAGTCATGATTAACCTGCCTTTCCTAATCATGACATATTTTCCAAGAGGTGCCTAAGAGTATGACAATGGTCTACCGTCGAGTGCCCTGCTCGAAAGCCGGCCTGCTCTTCAGGAAAAAAATTAGCCACCATAGTCCAATCCTCCAACTTAGATAGCAAATACCAAGCATATATCTTGGCAGCCACGCATAATAAGCTAATGGGTCGATAATTCTGGGGTAGGTTTCTATCCCCCCTTTTTCAAAATGGGAACCACGATACTAACATTCCACCCCGCCTGCAGCAAGCCACAGTTGTTTATGATGGTAAACAATTTAGCAAGGATTGGAAGCCACCAATCTAGATTGTGCTTAAATAAATCTACTGGGATACCATCAATCTCAGGGGCTTTCTTTGCCTTAAATTTAGCAAGTAAAGCTCTAACATCTTCTAGTTCCACAGGCGGCCAAAGAGGAATATTAGCCAATTGCGCATGATTAAAGATAAATGCGTCAGGCATCCTATTAAAGATGCCTTCAAAATGAGCTTGCCATAATCCCAAATCAAGGAGCGTTTGAGCAAATGGGGGTCTAAACCCCCATTTGACCAAAGCCCAAAATTGATCCTGATCCTCTTTTTTGACTGCCAAAGCCAGGGATTTCCAGGCATTGGATTGAAAAAGTTTCTTTTTATCTTTAACCAATTTTCTATAAGTGCACTTCTCTTTGCCATAACACACAGCTGTGGCCTCAGTAGGGCCTAATTTGAAAGCTCTGGCTCTTTGCCTAAGATATACCCTGTATGTCACACATTCTTCATCAAACCACTTAGGGGCAGCAAAAGGAACTGCCGCTGAAGTATCCATAGAACTACTCTCTGCAAGGGAATTCCCAAACTGACCCCAAAGCCCAGCAAATAAAGAATAAATCTCCTCCGGGTCCATCTGGGAGGGATCTGACACAGAGTGTTTTAATTTAACAAAAACATCCTGGGCATAAAGATCTAAACATCTCTTGTCAACACTGTCCGACCAATGGACCCTGGGCGTAATGGCTGGGGAGCTACCCTTGGAGGAGTGCAAAGGGCAACCCGTGTTTGTACTAACTCCTAAAGAAAAGGAGTAAGTCAACACAACTATCCATCCGTAATGCGGAAGGTGACAAAAGCACCATATCGTTCACATACAAAAGACTAGAGATAGGTCTGGCCCCGACTTCTAGCCTAATGGCCACCATAGGGGAGCCATTTGGGGCCTTAAGTAATTTACACAAAAAGCTCAATTGGACATGGTTCAAATTGCAAGACACCAATGGAGCCCAGAGTTCTGTCCCGTAAAGGAAGCTGGATCTAACCTTGCAGTTGAAAACTTGGATGACTTGATCAATCCCCTGTCTTCCCATACCTGCAAAAAACCTTAGAATGGCCTGCGGAATAACCTTCAAAGGCATTACTACGCTAGAAAAATTATCCCCCCATTGGCCTTGGACTTGAAAATTAATGCCCAAATATTTGAACGATGAAAGCTGTTGGACTTCCTGTCCATCAGTCATCCACTTATAGATTTTACGGAAGTGAGAAAACACCACACATTTTAATTTATCATAATTAATTGTCAACTTATTAGTAATACAGTAGGCCGAAAAAGTCCTCAGTTCTCTGACCAACCCACGCAAGTCTGTGAAAGGATAGCTAAGTCATCGGCATACAACAAGCAACCTATCGGTCGAGAAGCCAGTTTGGGGGGGGGGAAATTCATATTGGGTAAGCGTTGGAATGATGTCATTTATAAGAAGATTGAAAAGTACTGGGGCCAATACACAACCTTGTCTTACTCCATTAGTAGTAATAATTGTATTAGTAAGATGTTTATGTTCTTTAACTCTGGGACAAAAAAATTAAATGGGGCACACAAGGGACCACGTTGGGGCTGATAGCCCATATAGAGACCATCCACCTCATTGAGGTGACGCGGGACGTCTCTCGGTCTGGAAGGAGGAGGGAAAAGCACCAGGAGACAGAAGGGAGGAAGGCGCTGCAGAAGAGGTGCCGTCCCACTCCTTCCCCCTCAAGCTCCTCTGAAGATTTTCCAGCCCCCCCAGCACGAGGAGACTCCTGAAGCAAGGGCATTTTGGGTAGGGGTGGGCGAATGCAGTTCGGAAGTTCAGAGTTCGGTTGACCAAACCGAACTTCCAAACCGAACTTGATTTTTGAACCGAACCTAATTTCCGAATTCGGTTCTGTTCACCCATCCCTAATTTTGGGCATCGCTGAGGCAGCCAGTAAAAAAAAATTATGTTGGGCTTCAAAGCCCAAACTAGAAACACAGAGGACAGGCTGGTGGAGCAATTTGAGGAGCTCCAAATCAGGGAACACAAGGCCGAGGCATACAAGTAGTACCTGCGGACTGAAAAAGACACCCTCGAATTGTTCTGCCAGGCGCTCGTGGCATGGAAGGCATCCATGGAAGGGGCCCTGGATGTGGCGAGGTGACATGGGGTGGAGGTGGACTATGTGCCTGCACCTCGATCCCATGTACCATTGTCCCCTTTTCCCCATGCTCCAGGGGACAGGCCCAATTGGCCCACAAACACTTACATTATTTTTCTGTCTTTTTATATTGTTAATGTTTTGTTTTTTTAAAGTTTTTCAAAGTTTAAATGTTTTTTTCAAAAGGTTTTATAGAAGTTATATTTGTTACCGGCTGAGTTTGACCTTTCCAAGCCTTTATCCCTCTGTGCTGCTTCTGGCAGGTGGCAGAATCTCATTGTATATACTAGGGGTGGGAATTCCGGATCTTCCGGTATCCGATACTGCCCGGTATTTGGTGTACCGGCAGTATCGGATTAAACCCGGTAATCTGAGGTAATTTACCGGATTCCCCGTAGCGGATTTTTTACATTGCGGCCATCCAAATGAATGGTCACAATGTAAAAAAAAACCACAACCCCCCCCACTTTCCCTCCCCAGTCCAGACTTCATGGGTGGAAGGGGGGACACCCCCCACCCATCCTGCCCAGCCTGACTTTAAAAAATAATAATTTCCCCCCGAAGGCTAGTGCAGGCTCCAGGCCGCCGCCGGCGACCCAGAGCCCGCACCAGCAGGTAGGTAGGTTGTACAAGGGTGATCCCTGGGGTGGGGGTGATTTAACACACACCCCACCCCAGGGATCATCCTACCTCCCCACCCAGGGATCGCCTACCTTGCGCTCCGGGCGGCGGCAGCTGTCCGACTCTGGCGACTTCAGCGCTGACTGTGGCTTCTGGCGTCAGTGCTACTAGGCCTTCCAGTGAACTTCTGGGTTTCCCCAGAAGGCCTAGTAGTGCTGAAGCTGGCAGCCACAGCCAGCGCTGAAGCCACCGGAGTCAGAAAGCCGCCGTCGCCCAGAGCGCAAGGTTGGCGATCCCTGGGTGGGGAGGTAAGGTGATCCCTGGGGTGGGGTGTGTGTTAAACCACCCCCACCCCAGGGATCACCCTAGTACCCGCTGGTGCGGGCTCCGGGTCGCTGGCGGCGGCCCGGAGCCCACACTAGTAGGGACTTAGTGTTAAAAAAAAGTTTTTTTAATCCAGGCTGGGCAGGTGGGTGTAGGGTGACCTCCTTCCACCCGCACAGTCTGGGAGGGGGAGGGGGGATGTGTTTTTTTTCCCCATTGATTTCAATGGGGACAGTTCCCCATTGAAATCAATGGAACAAATCCAGTACTGGTAAACCGGTACAAATCCGGCAATCCGTTTTTTGTGAATCTGGTAACCGGTAAATCTGGTAGCCGGTATTTGACCTGATGTCCCACCCCTAGTATATACAGCTTTTCAGATCCCTACCTGAGAGCAGCAACACATGAAGCATATAAGCCCCAATTTGTGCCAGCAGGGTCTCAACTTACAGACAGCCCCCCAGGAGGGGCAGGGCTTGTGTCTGTGTGTGTGTGCGAGAGAGAGAGAGAGGCTGTGGCAGTCTGGCAGAGGAATAAACAGGCATCGTCAGGTGCACTGCCCGCTTTCACAGAGAGATCGCCGCATGGGGGGAAGCCTTGGGAAGCCAAGTTGTGATGTATAATATTTGGTTACATTTGTCAGTTGGTTCCTTTGAAGCCCTCGAGTGGAGAGGTGTGTTCAGCTCGTAGAAGGATCACCCCAGGAGGGTGGCAGACTTGCTGCAGCCAGCGCCCTAGGTAGAGCAGCCAGCTGGGGATATCAATATCATATTTTCTGTGAGGGGGTGCCAGAGAGAAAGAGAAAGAAGCTCTTTGGCAGTGGGCAGCAGGTGCTGGTGGGCAGAGGGGCTATTTCAGCTGCCGCAGTGGGCATCGGCAGGTGGCTGTGGGGGGGGGGGGTCAGACTGGCAGGCAGGTGCTGGTGGCCACTGGCTAGTCAGGCATGAACAGCAACAGCACCCAAATGATGGTTCTTGGGACTGGACTGACTGCTTCTGGATGCAGTGGAATGGAATGACAGCCCCCCGTGACTGGAATGATGGTCCCAGAATCTTGATGATGGTTCCTGGGACTGGTATGACTGCTTCAGGTACAGTGGAATGACAGCCCATGGGAGTTGAATGATGTCCCTAGAATTAGTGCTTGGTTGGGCACACTTCATTCAATCATTGCAATAGGTAGCACAGGTAGTACACGGAGGCACACAGACAGGGGCACATAATTACATTGTGTGTTATTTCCATCTCATTCTGGTAGGTTTGTTGCTGCATGTGGTCATTGAGCCTGAGCACAGATCAGATCTCCCACTGGTTCTGGCAGGTGGCAACTTAAGCCAGATGTACCTCTTACCCCTCCCCCCCCATCTCTCTCATTCCAGGAGCGGGGAGCCTGTCTCTCCCTCTCTCTCTGGACATGTACTGCAGGTGTGATGGCATGGGTGGGAGCGTGTCTGTCTGTCTCCTTCTAGCAGCGGGGAGACTTTCTCTCTCTCCACGAGCAGCGGGTTGCTACCTCATAAATAAAGGTTCTTCGTGCTTGGTCTCATCATTCTTGCCAAGGAAGTCACCCTGTGTTCCATCCTCACATGGACTTGTCTCATATCCCTAGAAAGGGTTGGGTGGAACTGTCACTCTGAAAGGGGATAGGGCTGTTTAGCCTAGAGAGGAGCTTGAGGTCATCAGAGCAGGTTGCTGCCTTAAACACTACAGGGTGGCTTAGTTTTATGGAAGAAGGGAACCCTGACCAATATATCCCAGACCATTGTTTATTTAACCCAGACCCCCACAACATGAGGCCTGCATATAGATAGGCCCACCTAGCCACTGCTTCTGGATGCAGTGGCCCAATAACCCAGATGTCTGATGGTTCTTGGGACTGGAATGGCTGCTTCAAAAATGACAGCCCACGAGAGTTGAATTATGTCACTAGAATTACTGCTTGATTGGGCACACTTCATTCAATCATGTGATAGGTGGTACAGGGAGGCACACAGGCAGGCACATAATTACGTTGTGTGTTTTTCCATCTCATTCTGGTAGAGTTGCTGCTGCATATGGGCATTGAGCATGAGCACAGATAAGATCTCTCACTGGTTCTGGCAGGTGGCAGATTGAGCTGGATGCACCTCTCCCCCTCAACTCCCATCTCTCTCGTTCTAGCAGTGGGGAGCCTATCTCCCTCTCCCTCTCTCTGATCATGTACTGCAGGTGACAGCATGGGTGGGAGTGTGTCTGTCTCTCTCCTAGCAGTGGGGACTTGGGAGAATTTCTCTCTCTCCATGAGCAGCAGGTTGATAACTCGTAAAAAAAGATTATTTACACTGGCTCTCATCATTCTCACCACATCACCCTGCGTTCCATCCCCGCATGGAATTGTCTCATGTCCCTGGAAATGGTTGGTTGGAAATGTGTGGGGGTGCCAGAGAGGGAAAGGCTCTTTGGCAGTGGGTAGCAGTGGATGCCTTTTATACTAGAGGACCTCAAGAAGATGATGATGGTTCTTGGGACTGGAGTGGCTGCTTCTTGATGCGGTGGAATGATGGCTCCCCGTGATTGTAACGTAGGCCCCCCCGTGCCTGTAATCTAAGCCCCAGAACCCTGATGGTGGGTCCTGGGGCTGCAGTGGATGCTTCTTGATACGGTAGGATAATAGCTCCCTTTGAGCAGAATGAGGGTCCCAGAACCCTGATGGAGGGTTCTGGGACAGTAGTTGCAGCTTCTGGATGACATGGATGGACACCCCTCCCTGCCTGGAACATAGGTCCCAGAGCCCTGAGGGTTGGTCCTGGGGCTGGAATGGCTGCTTATTGATGCCGTGGAATGACAGCTCTCTGTGAGCAGATTGATGGCCCCAAAACCCTGATGGTGGGTCCTGGGACAGGAGTGGCAGCTTCTAGATGACGTGGATGGATGGCCCCTGTGCCTGTAACGTAGGCCCCAGAACCCTGATGGTGGTGTCATGTATCCTGTATATAGGCATATATTTTTGACCATTTGTGTTTCAATATATTGGAAATCAGAATTAGCCTCTCTGTATAATGACTTCCTAAACAGCTGTCCTATAGTGACCTTTCTACTGAATTCTTGACCAGATACTGGAAAATCATCCTGTATTCTGGAATAGAAGATATTATCAAGTCTGTTAAAGAAATTAACATTTTCTGTTGACTAGAGTCAAGATACGTGACTCTCAAGCAGGCCAGGAAGAGGCCTTGTTTGTTGCGACAGTGGGTCCTGGGGATGGAATGGCTGCTGCTTGATACAGTAGGATGACAGCTCCCTGTGAGCGGAATGATGACCCAAGAACCCTGTCGGTGGGTTCTGGGACTAGAGTGGCAGCTTCTTGATGAAGTGGATGGACAGCCCCTCATGCCTGTAACATAGACCCCAGAACCCTGATGGTGGGTCCTGGAGTGACTGCTTCTTGATATGGTGGAATGATGGCTCCCCTTGACTGTAATGTAGACCCCAGAACCCTGATGGTGGGTCCTGGGACAGGAGTGGCAGCATCTGGATGAAGTGGATGGACAGCCCCCCGTACCTGTAACATAGGCCCCAGAACCCTGTTGGTGGGTCCTGGAGCTGGAGTGGCTCCTTCTTGATGCTGTGGAATGATGGCTCCCCTGGACTGTAATGTAGGCCCCAGAACCCTGATGGTGGGTCATGGGGCTAGAGTGGCAGCTTCTGGATGCAGTGATACAACAGCCCTCCCTGCCTGGAACGTAGGCCCCAGCACCCATAAGTGGGTCCTGATGTGGAGTGGCTGTTACTTGATGCCATGGAATGATGGCTCCCCTTGATTGTAACGTAGGCCCCAGAACCCTGATGGTGGCTCCTGGGGCTGGAGGGACTGTTTCTTGATACGGTGGAATTATAGCTCCCTCTGAGCAGAATGATGACCCCACAACCCTGATGGTGGGTCCTGGGACAGGAGTGGAAACTTCTGGATGATGTGGAATGACAGCCCTCCCTGCCTGGAATGTAGGCCCAGAACCCTGATGGGGGGTCCTGGGCCTGGAGTGACTGTTCCTTGATGCGGTGGAATGATGGCCCCCATTGACTGTAATATAGGCCTCAGAACCCTGATGGTGGGTCCTGGCACAGGGGTGGCAGCTTTTGGATGAAGTGGATGGACAGCCCTCCCTTTCTGGAATTTAGGCCCCAGAACCCTGATGGTGGGTCCTGGGACAAGAGTGGCAGCTTCTGGATGCAGTGGATGGACAGCCCCCTGTTCCTGTAATGTAGGCCCCAGAACCCCGATGGTGGATCCTAGGGCACGAGTAGCTTATTCTTGATGTGAGGGAATGACAGTTCCCTGTGAGTGGAATGATGGCCCCAGAACCCTGATGATGGTTCTTGGGACTGGAGTGGTAGCTTATATCTGTTTGTGGACAGCACCACATGGGGAGCAGCCAGGGGCCGGGCATGTTTCTGTATGGGGGTGTGTGTGAGAGAGACTCTCTGGCAGCAGGCGGCCGAGGCAGAGGAGCAGCATCAGAGCAGTCTGGCAGGTGAGAGTTTGGCAGCAGCAGCATCAGTGCATGTTTCTGTGGGTTGATGCCAGAGACAGAGAGACACTGCTCTCTGGCAGTGAGCAGTGGAGTAGGCAGAGCAGCAGACAGTCTGGCAGGTGGGAGCTTGGCAGCAGCCGTGTCAGGGCATGTTTCTGTGGGTTGGTGCCAGAGAGAGAGAGGCGCTCTGGCAGCAGGTGGCAGTGGAGGAGGAGGAGCAGCAGGCAGTCGGGCAGGTGGGAGCTTGGCAGCAGCAGTGGCAGGGTATGTTTCTGTGGGTTGGTGCCAGAGAGAGATAGAGAGGCTCTCTGGCAGCAGGCGGTGGAGGAGCATCAGAACAGCAGCCAGTCGGGCAGGTGGGAGCTTGGCAGCAGCAGTGGCAGCAGCAGCAGGACATGTTTCTGTGGAGTGGTGAGAGAGAGATGGGGGGGCTCGCTGGCAGCAGGAGTAGGAGCATTGGAGCAGCAGGCAGTCGGGCAGGTGGGAGCTTGGCAGCAGTGGTAGGGCATGTTTCTGTGGGTTGGTGAAAGAGAGAGAAAGAGAGGCTCTCTGGCAGCGGGCAGTGTAGGAGGAGCATCAGAGCAGCAGGCAGTCAGGTAGATGGGACCTTGGCAGCAGCAGTAGCAGCAGCAGGGCATGTTTCTGTGGGTTGGTGCCAGAGAGAGAGAGAGAGAGGCTCTCTGGCAGCGGGCGGCGGAGGAGGAGGACGAGCATCAGAACAGCAGGCAATTGGGCAGGTGGGAGCTTGGCAGCAGCAGCAGCAGGGCATGTTTCTGTGGGTTGGTGCCAGAGAGAGAGAGAGAGAGGTGCTTTGGCAGCAGGTGGCGGCATATAGCATTGGAGGAGCAGGCAGTCTGGCAGGTGGGAGCTTGGCAGCAGCAGCACCAGGGCATGTTTCTTTGGGGTGGTGCCAGAGAGAGAGAGGCTCTCTGGCAGTGGAGGAGGAGCATCGGAGGAGCAGGTAGTCAGGCAGGTGGGAGCTTGAACAGGATGCACCACCCTCTCTCTCTCTCCTCAGCCCCTCTTTCTCTGTCTCTCAATGTAGCAGCGGGGAGGTTCTCTGCTTGTCTCTCAATCTAGCAGTGGGGAGCCTCTCTCTGTCTCTTGTTCTAGCACCAGGGAGCCTTTCTGTGTTTCTGTCTCTGTACAGTCATGTACGGCAGGTGACAGCATGAGCAGGAGCACCAGTTTTCTGGGCACGCTGGTTGGTGGGCAGGACACTAATTCCTATGCCACCCTGGTCAGAGCCTGCCATATTTCCCCCTTCTCTGCCCAGTACAGAAGGGGATCGCTGCTGAAATCCACCACCTTAAGATATTTTGCAACTGCCCACTCCACAGTGTCAGGCTCCTGCTCCCTCTGCCTGCTGCTGCTGCCGCCCCCAACCTCCTCCCCAATTCCATGTGCCCACGCTCAGGGCTGGCCCCAGGGTTTGTGAGGCCATGTGCAAAGTCTTGGTGCGGGGCCTAATTTGCATAATTAGGCACCACCTAATTATGCAAATTTATACATTTACATAAAACTTACTCCCTGTGGACAGGAAGGATTCCCATTCTCCACCTCTCCGAGAAACCATGGAGAAGCATGTCCTCCTAATGCTTTCCCCCCTCCCCAGCGTATACCACCACTCCCCAGGAGTAGTTGGTTCCACTGCAGGGGCAGCCAAGCGGGCAGTGACACAGGCAGAGAGACTGACTGCCTTACTGGAGGAGGGGCCAGGGGGTGAGCTTAGCCAGTCTGGCCTCCAGGGCCTGTTGCTTCTTGCTGCCAGTGCTGCCTGTGCCTTGTGCACACATGCAGTGTGACCAGTCCAGAGGTGCTGCTATTACACACACGACACCCAAAATGCAACTAGCTTATTAAGCGCATTATGCCATGAAAAGAGACATATAACCAGTTCAGTTGTGCCCCCATAATCAGTTCATGCTGCCCCCACCCCATAACCAGTTCATTTCTGCCCCCATATAATTGATTCACGCTGCCCCCACCCATAACCATTTAATTTGTGCCCACGGGGCAGCGTGAATTGATTATATGGGGGTGCAAATGAACTGGTTATGGGGTGCGGGTTTAAAGACAGTATTCCTGTTAGCAATAACTTCATTAAGAAGAGTTAGTGAAATAGCAGCCATAATAATCTCAGAACCATATTTGCAGATTTATTTTCCAAGACAGAATAGATATTGCTTTACATCCTAAATTCCTACCTAAGATAGTATAAGTAAGACAGTTGTGAGAATGTGGCCCTTTTTACACGGGTCTCTCCTCCCAGCCGTAAACACGCAGATTTCTGTGTGTTCATGGGTGGGGGAACCCCATGTGAATGACGTGGTGCACGCGCCCATGGTGAGTGGGGGTGCGTGCGCGCTCGCCTAACACGCATCCCCACTCACCCCCCCACTCATCCCCACGCACGGAGCAACCGGGGGAAATGGTGGTTACTATGTGGGTGTGGATGAGTGGTGGGTGAGTGGGGATGTGTGTGCAGCTGTGTGCATGCCCCATCCATGCACTGGCGCGCCCACGGACTCCCCACCCGGCGGAGCCATGTAAAAATATCATGTGAGGAGCCACTCGAAGAAGAACAGAAGGTTGCTACCTTGCAAACAAGGTTCTTTGAGATGGCTCCGAACATTCTCACAACACCCACCCTTCCAGCCCCGCATGGAATTCTTTTCTTATATTTCTAGAAAGGGTTGAAAGGAACTGTCATTCAGAGGGGGAGGGTTCTTTTTATACCAGAGGAGCTCAAGACCATCATGTGGTCTATTATTTGAACAGGGTGAGCGCGCACAACCCAGTTGTGAGAATGTTGGGAGCCATCTCGAAGAACCTTCTTTACAAGGTAGCAACCTTCTGATCAGCACGTGGGGAGGAGCTGTTTGTAAACAGCCTTATCTCCCAGCCCGATCCAGTCTCCCCGCTGCTGCTTCTGTCCTTGCAGCACTACTAGAAGGCAGAGGCAGGTGAGGGATGGGGTCTGGAGCCAGGGAGGGGAGGAAGAATCACTTTCTGGGGTGAGAAGCTGGCTGCAGCCTGCTGCCCAGTCAGGCAAGCCGGCCCTGCCCACACTGCCTGCCCTGGGGTGGTCCACTTGAGGCGGCTGATAGCAGAGGAGCTGCTGCTGCTTCTGAAAGTGCTCTGCATCTCTGCCCTGCTGCTGCTGTTTTGCCCCTCCTGGTTGCCCTGCTGCTGCTGCCACTGTATGACCCTCTCGACTGCCCACACCCTCTCCACCAGAGCATGCTTCCTCAGGGTGAAGTCTGGCGTGCGAGCTGCCACGCTCGCCTTCACTCTGGGGTCCAGCATGGTGGATAGTACATATACCCCCTTATGAATGAGAGGGTCAAAATGCCTGCTCAGCCCCTCTTTCAACTTTTGTACCAGGGCCACCACCTCTGGTACAAGCTGCCGCTCCCCCTCCCCCCTCCCTGCCTTGGTCCCTCAGGAAGCCTTCCATCCTCCTGATGAGACTTTGGACCAGGGGGGTTACCTGACTCAGGGTGGCCATTGTGGCTATCAGGGTCTCCGTCATTTCCTTAAAGGGCTTAAGGACATGCACAGCCTGAGCCATCATTGTCCACTCATCCCACCGGAGTGGCCTTTCCAGCCCAATCTCCCGCTCTGCTACCCAAACTCATGCAGGACCCACCTCTGCTCCACCAGGTGCTCCATCATGCTATAGGTGGAGTTCCACCTGGTGCTGACATCCTGCGCGAGGCAGTGCTCCTGCGCCCCTAGCTCCACCTGCTTCTCCCTCAAGAGGTGACCTCCCTTCACGCTCTTGTTAAAGTACCCTGTAATCTTCCTGCCCTTCTCGATTAACAGGGTAAGGTGGCTGCTGCTGCACTCTTCTGCCTTCTCCCCCAGGCGCAGGGCATCCCTCACCACCAGGTGAAGGGTGTGGCCAGTGCAGGGGATATGCTATAACCCACCCTCCAGCACTGCCTTCTTCATGTTCACAGCATTATCCATTACCATGAACCCCCTGGCGAATGGGGCTTCCTCCCTTAGCCACCCCTGGTGTCCAAGGCTCCCCTTATGTTGACAGCAGTGTGTCTTTCATTAAACACCTGGGCATGAAGCAGGGGCCACCTGTGCCCTGCCCCCTCACCCCTGCTGCCTGCTGCTCCTCCTCTTTCTGCCACCTGCAGCTGCCACCAGTGAGCAGTTAGGGCCAGGTAGGTATGTTGTTCATTTTGGCTGCTCCAAATATCTGTGGTGAAATGCACAACTGCCCCACCTGCCCTGGCCAGTTGCTACCTCACCCGCTGCCTGGTACAGGAAGGGCACCACCTGCGTGCTGAAGGTGGTGCATGAGGGAAGCTGGTACTAGGGTGCCAACAGTGACAGAAGCCGGCGGAATCCCTGGTTCTCCACAATCCTAAATGCCTGGTTATCCAGGGCAATCATCTCCCCCACCCGCCTGGTGATCTTGGTTGCCGCTGGATGACACACTCCTCCACACCCCAACTGCCCAAAGCCGAGACCCTCCATTGTGACCTGATGCTACTGCTGCTGATGGGGAGTTCGAGATGGGACCTGCTTCTGCTGTCTCTCATTCCCCTTGCCATGAGCAGAGGAGGAAGATCTGCTGCTGCTCATGCTTGCTGCATCTGTGAACCCACTCATGTCCACACTCTCTGATGTCTCTTGCAGAAGCAAAGCTCTATGCCAGGTTCCCAGGTGGGAATTCATGCCATTGTTGCTGAGATTCCCCTTCCCGGTGGCATCCTCCTAAACCCCTCATGCCACTGCTTGGGGCTGCTGCCTTTGTCCCCAACGTGGCTAAAGGGGGATCAGCATCAACAGGAGTCTCCTCACTCCCCTCTTTGCTGCCCAGCTCCACACCACCCATGCTGAAGATGCTGCTGCTTCCACCTTGCAGCATGGGAGGAGAGGATGCCCTGCTGCTACTTGCTGAAGCTGGGCTGCTGCTGCCAAAGTGGGGAAGGATGCCCTCAAATACATCGTCCTCCAAATCTTCAAAATCCCTGGGGGGTGTGTGTGTGTCAGAGGGAGAAGCCTGCCCAGGAGAGGTGGTTACCCCTGCACCACTCCCAGCAACAGCACATCATCATTGCTGCTGGGGCTCCCTGTAACAATATCAGCTGCTGCCCCCAGTGAAAAATCACTGCTGGCAGTGACAGCTGCTGCTGGTGCTTCAGGAGAGGTGGTGTAGTGCTGCTGCTGCACACACACCCTTTGCCCTTGGCTCCCTCCTCCAGTGCCACTGCTACTAGTGGAGGCTGGGGCTCCCTGCCTTCCACACTAGATGCCACTCCCAAGATCTCTGCTGCAGCCTGTTCCCCTGATAAGAGCTGCTGCCTTGAGGGAAAAAAATCAGTTCTCTTCAGCTTGGGCGGTGGACTGCCAGCAGTTGCAGAAGTGGCAGCAGGGTTGCCAACTCCCCCACACCCACGACCTCTCCCTCTACCAGGGCCACCTGCCCCAGAGGCTGAACTAGTAGTCCTTCCCTTTCTCATTGTGCACACAAGTGCACGCACAGTTAACCCGGAAGTTCCCCGGAAGGCCTGGTGAAGCACTCAAGCCAGCGCTGCAGCCGTGCCCATGCTGCCACTGCCGCCGCCACCACCCAGAGGGAGCACAGCACAGCACACAGGTAAAAAAGGCAATCCGGGGTGGGGGGGGTTAGGTTACCTACCGGAGTGCAAACAGCCAGCCAGCCTGGACTCCCAGAGGAGAGCTCAGCTGCTGCTGCCTCCATAGCCCTGGCTGGCTGGCTGGAACCCTGGTCCGGTTGGTTTTTACCTTTTTTAAAAAACTTAAAAAAACAAAAAAAAAAGGGTGGGAGGGTGGTGTCCCCCCTTCCACCCATGCAGTCTGGAAGGGGTAGGGGGGAAGTATGGGGGGGTTTCATTGATTTCAATGGGGACAGTTCCCCATTCAGATCAATGAAAAAAAAATGGTACAGGTATACCGGCTTTAATCCGGTTAACTGATTTTTTGAAAACCGGTAATCGGTAAAACTGGTAACCGTTTGTTTGCCCCAACTCCCACTCCTAATATACACTAAACCTAACCTGTCCTACAATCCTAATATAATAAAATAGACTAGCCTAAATACCTATATAATGCCTAATATCTTTCTTCTATAAAATAAATAAATAAAAATAAATAAATATATATTGTACACAACTAATATGTATCTAAATCTAAATGCCTATAGTATCTATATCTATATATCTCTTCTGTGTGTGTGTGTGTGTGTGTGTGTGTGTGTGTGTGTATGTGTATATATAGAGAGGGAGAGGGAGGGCAGGGAAAGGGAGAAGGTAAAAGGTAGGGTATAAGGAAAGGAACTGGTAATAGATTTTTTGTGTGCAAGCACCAGTTCTGTAAAACGCAACCTGACAAGCAGAGAGTTCTTACAGAACAGAGAGCAAAACATATGGTTCGCTCATTAAAAGGGTTGCAGTGCCCTCCCCCACAGCCCCCTGATTGGTTTTGGGAGGCAGAAGGCATTGAGCAATCACAGACTGCCATGAGACTGTTGGGTCCTAATTGCGCTGCTCATTGGCCAGTGATGCATCCATCGGATACTGCGGAGCTACTCACCCCTCCCAACATAGGCACAGTTCAAGAGCTCAAGCTTCTTTAGGGGTCCGAGATGCCTGCTCCCTCCTCCGCTCTCCATTTCCACGAAAAACAAAACTGCAACTGTCACTAATAATGACAATGATAATGACGTTGTTGTTTTCATTATCATTGTCATTATTCTCGGTTGTCATTTTTGTTATTGCAATAACTATAGCGAAAATGACAATTGTTGTTATCGTTATTGTACTAACGAAAATGACATGCACATCCCTACTCTCAGCTAGTACTAGAACTAGGGGACACTCCATGAAACTTATGGGTGGCAAGTTTAAAACAAATAAAAGCAACATTTTTTCACTCAGCATATAATTGGGTTGTGGAATCTATTGCCAGAGGCTGTGGTAAGGGCCAGTACTATAACAGAATTTAAAAGAGGTTTGGACAAGTTTCTGGAAGATAGATCCATTAGCAGCTATTAGCCAGACTGGAACAGGGAACATGACGGGAGCTGGGGGAAAACAACAGGGAGTGGATTCCCCCATTGTGACCTGTTGGGTCCTTCTCCCAAGCCACCGTGATTGGCCACTGTCAGAGACAGGATGCTGGGCTAGATGGACCATTGGTGTGACCCAGTATGGCACTTCTTATGTTCTTATTGCCTGTTGCTAACAAAGAGGCCAAATCTCTCTTTCTAACATCAGTGAGCTACACCTGGCATGAACTTTGTGCATTGTATTAATCATTAGGGCAAGGGAAAGGATTTCATCGTGAAAGCATGTTGGGTAGTGTTGACTCCCTTTCTGCTTTTAGTCAAACCCTTCCCCTTGGGTGTGTGTATTAATTTCAGTACAAAAGCCAAGAGGTACAAACTACTTTCTCTGGAGGAGTGCCATGGAAGCCCACTTGCAGATCATAGCCATAGTCTCTAATTGAAATATTCTTGCCTTTAAAAGAAGTAGAGCCTGCTTGTAACATAGGCTGTATTCTCACCTGCAGCAGTGGTGGCGGCAGCAGGAGGGGTGAGGGAAGATGCAGCAGAGCAGAGGAACCGTCCAACGGGAAAAGAGTCGGTGTGAACGAGAATCTGCCATGGCTTCTCTCATGTCAGGGCAGAATTTTGCGCTCTGACATACGCGAGAGAAGTCGCAGCAGATCCCCGTTCGCTCCGGCTCTTTTCCCGTTGGTCGGCTCCTCCGGGCTGCTGCGTCTTCGCTCGCCCCTCCCGCTATCGCCACCGCCGGTGAAATACAGCCATATTTAAGTGCTCTACACATGGATTTCCACATTTTATATTTCGAGATCAGTGGGAACATTGTCTAAATCTTGGTTTTGATTGGACTGGTTTTATGCCTAATTTATAGTGAGAGACTGTGCTTATCAGCTGGTTTCATCATAAAATATTTTATAGACAATATAAATTTATTAAAGAATGAATAGAAAGAAGAGGAAAAGGGCAGAGTGTTGTAAATCAAATGGAGTGCATAGAGATTATTCTGCATATAGGAAAACACTGAAAAAGAAGTATTGCCAAGAGCAGAGTGAGTGGGGCTGCGAACTCCTACTTCTGTGATATTCCTGTACTGTATTTTAAATTATGTTTCTGTAACCTGCACTTAGTTGGGTTTTGGTCTGAAGCCCTGGGAATTCATATGAACACAATTTGCAAATGGCCATAAAAGGGAAGAGTTTGGGTTTAGCGGACAGGTGTTAAATAAATTGGATTTTTCTGTGTGCTTTTGTTTAAAATATTTATAGAATGCAGACAGCTGGAAGTCTGGATGTAAAACCTGAAAATAAACGATTAAGAGAAAGTATTTGGGGAGAGAGTCTTGAGGACTAATATTATTATGGCAAGTGTTTAAATATTTATAGCAAAGCTGCAATTATGGGTGTCTTTAGACATAATGTCAACGGGTGTCTGAATGTGTGTTTTAACCTTGATATGAATGCCCGTTTGGCCCTGTGTTCACCATGTGGCACTGCTTAGACACACAGCCCATCTTGGGACAAACTGGTGTTTTGCTCACCACCTAATCTCAGCAAGCAAGTGCTGCCACCTCGTTTCCCGTGTTGTACCTGCTAACATGCCACACGATATCATTAGACAAGATGTTGGCCACGTGTTCAACCAGAACATGCAAATTGTCCTTCTGATGCAATGGCATTCACATGGCGTGTTCATTGGATGTTCAACGGGTGGCCAAATTGGTGTTGCGATTGTTATGGTGCTTACACACAATGGCCAAACATGTGCTTAAGGAATTTGACACCCGATCTTTGTTATGTCTAAGGACACCCTATGTATGATTCCTTTGTATAAATGTGGATGCATTTATAAATCTATCCTATGGGACAGAAAAGGCACTTTAAAAAATAATATAAATGAATGAAATATGTTTTAGGGAGGCAGACAATAGAGAGGATAATTAAATTCTAGAGACTCCTTTCATCTCTATTAGAGAGCCTTTGATTCAGAAATACACACAAGAGAACACAGTACATGGAAATCTTACTTTTCACTATTAATCTTAAAAAAAAAAAAAAAACCAGAAGTTTTGAAAAAGAAAACAGGGCTCAAATTTTAAAACTTGTTTCACATGGGGAGTTCTTGTCATTGCTTGACTTCGGACTCTCTTTGAACACAGGCATCTGCCCACACCTGGCTTTACTTCACATAGTGCTTCCCACTGTTTCAGCTGCCTAGCACATGGTAATAAGCAACTCACATGGACATGGGTTTGTGGAGGTTTGTTCCCTGGAACAAATCTGGGGAACTCCACAGCAAATTCACAGAACAGCCAAAAACAAGCCTCAGATTCTACTTCTTGTCACAGCCATCCGACATTTGTCAGCCAGACCACCAGATATTGCCAATGAGGCTCTGCCTAATTAATTTCTCTAGCATGAGGTTCAGGGCTCTGCTCCTGAGTTTCCCTAGTTCCTGGCTCAGAACTCTTTAATTTCCCTGGGGTTTGGGGCTCTGCTCACCACTCTGCCTAATTCATTTTACCAGTGCGGGGCTTAGGGCTCTGCCTAATTAATTTCCTCAGTGCCAGGCTCAGGCTTCTGCTCCTCAGTTCTGTCAAAGGTCGGTGGCTCTGCTTACAGACTACTTCCTATTTATGATGCTGCCCTATGGGCTTCCCCTTTTGGTGAGAGTCCATAGGGTGGCAGCATACAGCTAGGGTGGCAAAAAAAGCATACAACAGCATGAACATTTGTTAATGTTGCACCAACACCGGATAACATTGCAGTAAATACCATGGGGTAGATTTCCTCTGGGTTTAGTATAGCATGTAGAGTTCCCCTCTACCATTTATATTTAATACTACACATTAATGGGATTTTAAAATTTTATTTCACTGGTGCATTAGCTTATTTTGCCATTAAATATAGAGAGACATTCTCAGTTTAAAAATCACTCCTCCATTATCATTGTAGTAGTCTTACAAGTTGCAACTAAAATAGGTTCTAGGTAAAAACACTAGTGATAGAATTTCTGCTCCCTCGTTTGGGCTCAGAACAGGGTTTGTGTCCACCCCTGCTGATGGTGGGAAGGAGGAAGTGCCTGGTGCACCCGAGAAGCTCCAGATGCAAAAAACCTAGCTCCAGGCAGAGATGAATGGCTCAGGCAACTAGGTTTGCCACCCTGAGCCTGGGCTGCAGGGACTCTCATGAGACATGAGGAGTAGACTGTGGCAATCATCGGCACCAGAGCAAGCAACAATCCACCCACCCTGTAGAATCTTCTCAAAGTGCCCAACTGGTGAGTTACCCTATTGGGGTTGGAAAGGAATGTTCTCCTTATTTCCAGATTGAAAAGAAGGGGATTTGGAGTTTTTCATCTCTCCTGAAGTGCTTACACCTGTTGTATTGGTGTTTGAGAAACCAACACAGTGTGTTCAATCTGGTAAGCATCTAGAAGCATTACCTGTAAGCATCTAGAAAGCAATGCACTGATTACTAGAAGCCAGCATGGATTTGTCAAGAATAAGTCATGCCATGGTCATCTTGTTGGGAACTGATTAAGGACAATCTCAATTCTACTGAAACAATGGATAAAATCCTTTTGCAAGACATTTAATGTGCTATTCATCACAATGAACACTTCTTTGAGAGCTTTTTAGACACACAAAAATGGAACTATATGCAAGCTGTTTGTTGTATTTTTTATTTACTTTCCTTTATATTTGTTACTCATCTTTTTGTTCTCGTTTCACATAAGTATCCTTATATGGTCAATGATGTAACGTTTGGGGAATTCTGTGGTTTTTTAAATCAAGTTACTAGTTAGTGGATCATGGGAACACTATGGACATAATATATCTTGACTTCAGCAAAGCATTTGACAAAGTCCCCCATAATATTCGTGTTGACAAGCTGGAAAAATGCAGGTTAGATGATAATACCATTAGGTGGATTTATAACTGGTTAAAGAATCATACTCAAAGAGTGTTCATCAATAGCTCCTCATCAGTCTGAAGGGAGGTGTTGAGCAGGCCGGGTGTAACAGGGCTCTGTCCTGGATCTGATACTGTTCAACTTCATTATAAATAGGGGTGTGCACCAGGGACCCGTGTCATTTTCATTTTATCATTTTCATTATTTAAATGTCATTTTCATAAATATCAAATTGTCATTTTTGTTTTTGCTTTCGTTTTCATTTTACATTGGTTTCAATGGAAAATACATTTTTGGCTTTAACGTTTTTGTTTTTCATTATATTTGACTGACACTTGGAGGGCTTGTACTTCCCATGGAAGGCAATAAGTGTACCACGTTCCAAAAACATTGGATAAATTAATACAGTTTTACAAGCAGTTAAAGTATATTAATTTGCAACAATCTTCATATACATTCTTAGCTGTAACTTCTTTGCCTCATAGTTAATGTAGATGAATCTTGGCAAGTTTATACCCCTTCCCATATTTACTATCTCTGCCAGCTTTCAGAAGGATTGGATAAAGGGTCCTGGTGGTATAAGCAATTAACTTATAAATGTATGTCTGACTGTAACATAGTAATCCAACCAGTGTACATGAAATTTGGCAGGGCTGTATGTCACACGTTCACAATAATCTCTGCCAAATATAAGAAAGATGTGATAACGGGTCCCAATTTGATATGCCTGCACAGCATATGCAGAGAAAGAGCCTATGCCAGGGATTCGCTTTTATGTGTCACTGTGGTATAAGAACAGGTTGTGATGCCAATTGGCCAGCAGAAATGTGAACCAAATATCCTCACTCTGTGCTATGACCATCCCAACATCTCTTCCCCCAATTGTTACTGAGAAGTCAGAAACATCTATTTAGGAAAGAGCCAAAAGAAATTCTCGTGTGTCCTCTTTCACAATGCTGCAGGATGTGATTGTGATGATAATTTGCCAGCCTGGATGTGTAAATTATGTTTCCTGATTGCTGGGATGCTATCCCCAAAGTCCCAGGTATGTTCCTTCTATGCCCTCCTGAGGGTTGCACCCTATGCCCACCTCAAAGCCACTACTGATTGGTTCTGTGAAGCTGGAAGCATGCAGTAATTGGCCAGTGAATGTGTCTGTCAGTATTTTGGTTTGCTCCACATCCTTCCTCCTACAACCTCCCTCCCACTGCCATGCCAGGTGCCTGCCTTTGTCTGGCACTGCATGTGTTGCTATTTATCTGAATAAATAGTCTTCAAAAGGACAACTTTAATTGCTTATAAAATTGGGGTCCTTTATAGGGATGGGTGAACAGATCGCGGTTCAGATTCGGTCCAGTTCGGTTCACCCATTCGGTTCGGCCATTCGGTTCGCTCACCGCATTCGGGTTTGGGCGTTCAGTTCGGTCATGTCCGGTTCGGGTGTTCAGAAAAAGTATCGCAAGAGCCCATGATCACGCTGGAAACCAGAAATTCGAGTGCGTGCGGCAGGTGAGAGTGTGTGTGTTGTGGCTGGTTGGGTGTTCAGTTGTGATTCGTGTGTTTTGGCTGTGTGGTGTGTGTTGGTTTTGGTTTGGCTGGTTGGTGAGTGTTGGTGGGTGCTGTCTGTGTGTGTTGGCTGCGTGTTTAAAAAAACTTTTTAACAAAAAATGGAGACGCGGGTGACCAGTGCTGCCACCACCATTAAACGCCGAGCCTAAGGGAAGGTCAAGTTTGTGGAGCCGATGGTAGAGGAAAAGGTTCCTCCGGTCGCTGCTGAACCTTCGGTGGTGGAGGAGGAGCCAGAGCCGGTGGGCACAGGAGGTGCTGCTAATACTGCTGCCAGGTTTGTAAACTTTTTTTTTACTTTGAGGACAAGAAACTTAAGGCTCTATCCATTAGAGCGAGCTCACTGGTGTGTGGGTGGGTGCATGGGTGTTGGGCATCAATCAGGCACAAACAGTGGGCATCAGCAGGTAGCAGAGGATGTCTGCCACAGAGAGAGAGGGTACTGTAATGTGGGGGGCTCTTCCAGCAGTCTGGCACGAGCACGAGCAGCACCCCCACCCAAACAGGCTAGCAAGGGTGTCCACCCTCCAGTTGACATCCCATTCCCTATGGACCCCCAAATGAGGGCAGGATTTGCATGTGCCAGCCACCACGGTCTTTCCAGTTGCCATCCAAAGCACCCCAAGGAGGGCAGGATTTGCACATGCCAGCAAGGGTACTTCCAGTTGCCATCGCTACTAGCACCCAAAGAAGGGAAGGATACCCATTTCAGAGAGGAATAAAATGCTGGCCCCAGCGCTGGTGCCAGGCCAAGGAGGACCCCTAGGCCGAGGTCACCAGTGACACCCCCAGACATTCGGTGGACAAGGTCGGATGTCTGGAGGTTTTACTAGTCACTGAGGAGCAGACTTCCAGGCACCAGGGGTGGAGAGGCTTGCAAGACATGAATCTATCTGCTTGCCTCCCCCCTTCCCAACACCTTCTGAGCTAGTCACTGTTCCTGAACAGCAGGCGTTGAGTAGGATTATTAGATTACTTTAAGTTTCATTTCAGTTTTGTACTGAAATGAAACTTAAACCTTTAACTGAAACCTTGTGTTTGTGATTCCCCCCTCCCCCCATCCCATATATATATAGAGATAGAGAGATATAGATATATAGAGATAGAGAGATAGGTTAGGGATAGTAGTTGTAGGAGCTAGCTTAGTGATCGAGATAGCGTTAGTGATTTAGTTTTAGTGTTTGTAGGAGTAGGCCTGTGTACTTATTAGATAATCCATTTAATTCATAGAATTTAGAATAGTTAATAGCAGTTAGATTTAATGTAGATATCTAGATATAATATTAGATTTTTAAAAAAAAATTAAAACCCCATATAAAAACCAAAAAACAAATAAAAAACAAAAGAACCATATAAAACCCAATAAAAAACCAAAAAACAATATAAAAAACAAAAAAACCACCCATAACATTTCCTGAACAGCCGAATCGAACGGCCGAACCCGAACCCGGCAAACTAACCGTACTGCCGAACCGAACAGACGAACTGAACGCAGCCAAACTGAACGCAGCCAAACTGAACGCAGCCAAACCGAACGCAACCGAACCGAACGCGGCCGAACCGAACGCAGCCAAACTGAACAGCCAAACCGCAATCTGTTCTCCCATCCCTAATGTCATACCTTTCTGCCAAATCTCTTGTAAACAGGATGGAATATAAAAATGTTGCAGCTGGAAATATATTTTCAAATTAATGTCTTATACCATCTGACCCTTTATTCCATCTTTATGAAAATTGGCAGGTATGTTAAGCTTATGGAGGCATATAATATGTACCTGTTTCATGAAAATAGGATGGAAGATAAAGAAGTTGTAGCCATTAAAGTGTATGGAGCTTTTCTTAAAATCACAATATTCAATTGTGTTTCTAAAATTGATTCCCTTTATCTAAATGTTTCAAAAATTGGTACATATACTGCCCCTCATTGGGGATACAATCACCCCAGTTTTCATCAAAAGTGAATAAGAAATGAAAATGTTATAGCCAGAAATATGTTTTTCATTTTTTTCCCTTTATTTCAAAGACAAAATGTTGTTTTGGTTTCCATTTTTGTTATTATTTGTCATATTGAAATAATAATGAAAACAACAATTTTTGCATATGCACAACCCTATAAATTGAATGAGGGAGTAGGGGGAATGCTTACTAAAATTGCAGATGACACAAAACTGGGAGGGATAGCTAACACCTTAGAAGATAGAAATAAAATTCAAAACTATCTTAATAAATTGGAAACCTCAGCTGAAACTAACAAAATGAAGTTCAACAGAGATAAATGTTCTACATTTAGGTAAGAAAAATCAATAGGGATGTACGAACAGACCGGAGTTCGGATGTTTGGACATTTGGACTAAAAATTTAGTTCAGGTTTGTGCGTTCAGTCCAGTGGAGTTCAGACCATTCAAAAAGTTCAGCTGCCTGGAGGCTTGGGGTACTCCAGAGGTGCCCGTGCGGGCATGGCAGGCCATTGGAGTCATAGCAGCAGCATAGACCGGGAAGGCTTGGGGCTTCGCACCCCAGGTTGTCCTGGCAGGCACGCTCATTGCTTGGCCCCTGGGGGTGCCCATGGGGGCATGGCTGGCCATCTGAGACAGAGCAACAGGAACAGCAGCAGAAGCTGGGTGTTGTAGGCTGCCAGGCATCAGTGGAGCAGAGGCCTGGTCAGGGCTTGGTGGCTGGCACCCCTACTTTGCCAGGCATTGTAGTCTGGCATCATACTTGAGGGATCTCAAGAATCTCTACTGCAAATTTGTCAAGCCTTTCCCGGTGGTGAATCTCATGGACACCCAGCCCTCGCCTGCCAGTGCACTCATCCGAGCTATGCCTGTCTACAAGAGGAAGGAGCAAATGGCAGACGTGCAGTACCAGCAGCAGCAGAGATTGGATTGCCAGGGCATAGTAACTGGGGCTGGCACCTCTACTTGGCCGGGCATTGCAGGATGGCTGGCATTGGTGGACCAGCGGCAGAGGCCTGGACAGAGATCGGTGGCTGGCACCCCTACTTGTCAGGGCATTGCAGGCTGACTGGCATCGGTGGAGCATTGGCCAGTGGTGGCTAGCCGCTCAGGGACTTTGGGGCAGAGCCCCTCCAAGCACCACCGAGCCAGCCGCCGCTGATGAAGCAAAAAAAAAAATCCCTGCTCTGGATGCTGCTGCAGCTTGCTTCTCACAGCGCTGCAGGCAGCAGCCTCTGACTTTGCTAATTTCTACAGAGGTTGCACCACCCAGGCTGGAGCAGCCTAGTAAAGTCAGAGGCTCCTGTTTGCAGCGCTGTCAGAAGCTCCGCTGCACTGTCTCTCTCTCTCCCTTCCGGGATCCACTCCTGAGGAGTGGGTCCCACAAGGGACAAAAAGGTACGCCCAAACCACATTTTCAATGGAAAACGCGATTTGGGCGGTTCAGTCCTGCCATCCCACAGCACGTATAGGACATGCTGTGGAGGGAGGGGCTAGCCTTTCCATTGAGCCCATAGGGCTCAATGGAAGATCTTTCCAGGGCATTTGCTGAAACAGCCCTGGTGAGATCCCTAGGATGGGGGGACTGAGGCAGGGAGCAACACGCATGCACCCTACTCCCTGCCTCACATGCAGCTCAACATGGCTGCCAGCATGCTGTTGGAGTACTCAGCTCTCCAACATCACGCTGCAAGGCCAGCCACTTCCCTGCCACTGTCCCTTGCCATTTCCCCTCCCCATCTGCTGCTCAGAGCAGGGGGGGGAGCAGCAAGACAGGGAACTTTTTTTTTTTGTTTTGGTTTTTTTTAAAAAATGCAATTGCCCATGCGTCCTGCCTCAGGAAACGTGGGCAATTTTTTTTAAAAAAAACTAAAGTCCCCCCCCCCCGCAACCCGGGATGACGAGGACCACGCCGGAGCAAGCAGGTAAGATCTCCCTCCCCTCTATCCCTGTACCCCCATAGGCTTCCCCCCTGCACCCTCCGCACCCACATAGGATTCCCCCCTGCACCCCCATAGGCTTTACCCCCCCTGCACCTTCCACACCCCCATAGGC
>QEPC01002507.1:1019487-1030278 GCA_003113815.1 Sphenodon punctatus
CATACCTAGAGAGGTGGGAGAAGGATTTAAAATTGAGTATAGGAGAAGTGGAGGAAAAAAGGATCTGGGGACACATGCATAACTGTGCTTCCGCAATGGAGGTTAAGGAAGTACAAATAAAGCTAATAACAAGGTTTTATTTGACCCCAATGAGGTTAAAATACATGGGTGCAGGAGAAAAAGGAACTTGCTGGAAAGGATGTGGGGAGCAGGCAGATTATGTCCATTGCTGGTGGAGATGCAGCAAGGTAAACTGGTTTTGGGGGAAAATATGGAAGATAGCTAACAAAATGACTGGAGAGTTGATTCCTTTTAAGCCAGAAATAGCTTTGCTGGGACTGCTCCCAGTGGGAATAAAGATCAAAGAACATCAGAGCTCGATAAAGACCTTATTCTTGGCAGCGCTGAACATAATAGCCAAGCACTGGAAATCAGGCGAAGAGCTGTCAGAAGGGGAATGGATTCAGAGATTATGGTATCTCTTCAGCTTGGAGAAGTTACAAGCCAAGATACACAACAAGGAAGCGGATTTTACAAAAGTATGGACACCAATCATATGTACACTGGAGAACAAGTCGTCACAACATGAAGACATGAGAAAACTGATTGAAATTTAATGCGACAGTCTGGCAATCAAGAAAGGAAATAGAACACTAAAGAACAAGCAAGGAGATGAACATTTGGTAAAGTAAGATGAAAAAGAGACATGGATGTTAAGGTTGTTGTTTCATATTATAGGTAAACTGTTTGTTTTGTTTTTGTTTTTTTGTGATCAATGTTTATAGGTTGCTGTCACTCATATATATGTTAGAGAAATGTACAGCATAAAGTATGACAGTGACAATTGTAATGAATGTTTGTCAAACATGGAAATTAAAATCACTAAATACATTTAAAAAAAAAAAAGAAATGTGTGAAATAGGAGGAGGATGGCAATGGATTGGGAGGAACACGAACTGCTGGGAGAGGGAGACTTCTGAAAACGCCTGCTGACAGGATCAATGGATATCTCAGAAGGAATTGGAAGGGAGGAGGGCAATGACTTTTGTTGCTTGTTGCGCCCGCCTTGCCACAAGCCCCATTGGCTCTGTGCAGCCTAGCCCGTGGCCAATCGCAGACTGTGAAGCCAGTGGTCTGAGGAAAAGAGGGATGGTGATTGGGCAGGCTGGCTGCTAGTCCAAGCCTCTACATATCCCTCCTCAGCTGCCCCCCCCCCCTTGGCCTGCAAGCCAGATTTTTCCCACCCGAACGTGCCAGATCTCATCCGAATGCGGCCGAACTGTTCGGGGGGGTTGACGTTCGGTTTGGCCGTTCAGTTCGGGCATGCGAACTGGCTGAGTCGGGGATTCCCTGTCTTGGCAGAAATACATGTGAAAAAGATCTCGGGATTGTAGTTGATCTCAAACTGAACATGAGTCAGTTCAGTGCAGTGCAGTTGCAAAAAAGGTTTATTCAGTTTTAGGCTGCGTTAACAGAAGCATCGTTTCCAAATCATAAGAAGTAATAGTTCCATTCTATTCTGCACTCATCAGACTTCAGCTGGAGTACTATGTCCAGTTCTGGGCACCACAATTTAAGAAGGACATTGACAAATTGGAATGGGTTCAGAGGAGAGCGATAAAGATGGTCTGAAAACCAAGTATTATGAGGAAAGGTTGAAGGAGCTGGGTAAGTTCAGTCTGGAGAAAAGAAGACAAGGGAAGACATGATAGCAGTCTTCCACTACCTGAAGGGCTGTCACAGAGAGGATGGCAAAGATTATTTTTCTCTTGCCCCTGAAGGCAAGACTAGAAATAATGGACTCAAGCTATAAGAAAGCAGATTTTAGTTAAACATTAGCAGGGTTCCTAGTTTTCTCTTTGCGATGGAAAACCAGAGAACAACAACATTTTGCCTTTTTCCAGAGAATTTCAAAGAAAATAGTAAAAATGTACAGATTTGGAAGGAGGAAACGGTGAGCATGGGGCAGCAGAGATGCAAAATGGAGCTGAGGGGAAGCAATCTGAAGACATGTGCTGTTGGGGAGAGGGGCTCTGCTTTTGGAGGGGAGCTATGAATTGAGGCAGTCTGGTCTTCTGGACCTTGAGGAAGATGGGACAGGAGGTGGGCCTAATTGAGCCCATAGCAGCTTCCCCAAGTGCCAGTCTCTATAGGTCCTCCTTCCTAGTGTAGGACCAGGCTGGGAGGAGGAGACAGTGAGTGTGGGTGGTGGAGGGGAAGCATCGTAAAGTCATGTGCTGGGGGGAGGGGTTCTGCATTTGGAGGGGTGCCACAGACCTCAATTATTATTATTTTTTACTGTTGGTGGGACAGGTAGCTTCAAATTTGCATTAAAATGAAAATATTGCAATAAAATGTGGTGTTCTAACTCATACCTATATATTGTAGTAAGGGAAAGACAACTACCGTTTACATTTAATTGCAAAAAAACAGAGATTTTGTTTTTTTAATGAGAGAATTTGTGTTTTTTTATCAGAGAAATTCCAATTTTTTGTCAGAGAAAACAAGGAGCCCTGAACGTTAGGAAGCCCTTTCTAACAGTAAGAGCTATTTGACAGTGGAACAAATTACTTAGGGGCAGTGGTGGGCTCTCCTTCACTGGAAGTTTTCAGACAGAGGCTGGACGGCCATCTGTCGGGGATGCTGTAGCAGTGGATTTCCTGCGTCGAGCAGAGGGTTGGACTAGATGACCTCTGTGGTCACTTCCAACTCTATGATTCTATGATTGGTATTTAATTGTAGCAGCTTCATTGGGTCCAGGGCAGAATTGTTAATGCGATGGTCCAGGACACTATCCCTTTGAGTGCGGTGATCTCGTGTCACTTCATCTCTGGAGGGGAGCAGTGTCCAACACCTATATTTAGTCTGGGCAGCTGAATAATATGCTTCCTCCTTCCCTCCTTGCCTGTTAGGGGCAGGAGGTAGACCTGTGGGCTATCCTATGATGCCTGTTTGGCCAGTGGGGCACGGCTTCCCCTTCTTTGTGGGCTAGGGGTTTTCTTGCCCCAGGCAAGTTCATTAGTAACCCTGCACTGAGTACACTGGAGCTCTTTTGTTTGACTGGATACCTGTGATTTGTTAATAAAGGGTGCTGCCTAGTTTATTCCAACAAACTTGTCGGCATTTTATTCCCACTGGGATTTGTTTGTTTATTGTGATTATCCTGACAATATGGGCTACATTGGCACAGGACCCAGTCCTATCGACACAGGTGCACTCTGAGCATCCCCATCTCTTACCCGCTTTGGCCAGTGCCCACAGGGAGGGAGATGCCATTGGGTTCAACTGCATGCACCTCTGTGGTGTCATCCGTTACTAAGTCCTCTCAGGATAATACAACACCAAGGACCCCTTTTTCCTTCACAGGGAGGCCTTCCTCACGCGAAGGGTGTTTCCCTACTCAGAACGCTCCTCACCTGCACTGGTTCCTAGAACCTGACAGTTCTCTGATTAAAAAGGATAAAAAGAGAAAGGGACCCCAGGCCACTGATGCTGAGGAGCTTCCTTCATGATAGTCAGACATTCCTCATTCCCCGCCTAATCCGGACCCAGACTAGTAACAACTCTCTCCTGCAAATGCTAGACTCCATTCACAGGCCATACGTTGATCCTGGCTGTTCCTCAAATGCTGGTAATGATAAAGAGCATTCACACAACAGTATGCTGCTCTGCACCTCGGCATGGAAGTGGATTATATTGATGAGACAGACCCCCTTGAAGGGCCTTCAGTTCCGCCCACTGCCAACAAGGCCATCTCCCTGATGGACAGCCTAAATGTGCTGATAGACCAGGAGTGGTCCCCCCCACAACCATTAGAGGGACAGAACCTTTCTGCTGAGGTGGGACTTGATGCCGGCCCTCTTCTACTGAACCATAAAACCTTTCAGGACCTTGTGGTTCAAATGGTGGTTACTCTGTATGGGACACAGAGAAAGTTTTGCTTTGCCCCTAGCAAAGGGTATTAGGGATGGGACTCTGGACAAAATTTCAGTTTCGGTCAATTTCTGTTTCGGTTCTCATGAATTTCAGTTCTTTTTCAATTTCGGTACTATCGGATCTTTTGCATTGATTTTTGGACCGGATTTTTAACATTGTGTTTTTTCAATGGGGGACAAACCGCAATGTTAAAAATCCAGTACAAAAATCAATGCAAAGATCTGATAGTACCGAAACCAAAAAAGAACCAAAACTTCGGGTTAATCCGAAATGGCCATTTCCTGGTACTTTCGGTTTTACTTTATGGGATGTCCTTTCCCACTTTATACCTGATCTCCCTGATGGGGACTAAGTACTGGGTCACTACCATTGTCAATGTTGACCTGGAGCTATCCAGACACTTCTCTAGGGTGTCTCATGATATAGCTACCACAGGAGCTAGAGGGATGGCAGCAGCTATAGTCACACACAGACATGCTTGGCTCAGAACCTCAGGTCTCTCCCTTGAGGCTCAGAATGTAGTCAAGAACCTTCCATTTGATAGGGATGCCCTGTTGGTAGCTTCCACCAACAAGGAGTTCAAACAATTAAAAACTGACAGAAGCGATTGGCCACAGGCTAGGCTGCACGGAACCAATGGGGCTTGTGGTAAGGCCGGCACAGTAATTAACAAAAGGATTTACCCTCCCCCCCTTCCAATTCATTCTGAACTAGCCACTGATCCTGTCAGCAGGCGTTTTCAGAAGTCTTCCTCTCCCAGCAGTTTGTGTTCCTCCCAATCCATCGCCATTCTCCTCCTACTTCACCCATTTCCACACATTTACCTCCATAGTTTCATTTATTTAGATTAGATAGATTTAGGTGTTTTTATTTTTTTTACCCCTCCCTGTGTTGTTTCTCCCTCCCCTCCATTTAATCCTTCCCTCCTCTCTGTATATATTCCATCCCCGATTCCCTTCCCCTGTTTTTGGATTTATTTAGAGAAGGATTAGATTGATTTAGGTTTCATTTCAGTTTTGTACCCCTCCCTGTGTTGTTTGTTGTGATCTGTCTGTGTTTCCCCCCCCCCCCCGCATCCCTCTGTGTGTGTATGTGTGCAATATATTACACACTATCTATCTATAGTATCTAATATATATAGTAAGTCAGCATTAATGTCATGTGATGATTTCGTTTCATTGAGCCATGCTGACTGTTTGCTTGCCCATAGCGGTTGCTTGCTGTAAAGTCTTCTGAGCCAAGTACGCTGATAGTTCATCTTTAATTTGCAAATGAGACAGCAATGCCTTCATGGACACATTTGCAATTTTTTTTTTGTCAGATATTCTATACTAAATAGATCTTGTTTCACCTAATCATTTCTCCCGCTTGAAAGACTTCAATGAGTTTGGGATGTATGTGTCAAACACAAGGTTAGTGGGGCAGTTGTCAACAGTGCCCTTGTCATGGATCGATCATTATCTCCTCTGGGCTGGTATCCTGGTGCATGTTGGCCCCCAGGAGGGTGCGGAACCAGTTACGTTGGTTCGCCCCCAAGGCTTATAGAACCAGAAGGGTTCCAGATAGTTCTAGGGGATGATTCCTTTGACCTCGATGGCTGCTCACTCGTGTACCATCGTAGGGGAGTTTCATTGCAGGCCCTTCTGTTTTCTATGGGACTAAGGGGATGCCTAAATCCCTCGCTATCTCAAAACAATTCTAAAGCAGCAGCACAGTCACCGGTCTTGGGGCAGCATATTATCAAAAAATCGTTGAGGTATTTTGTCACCTCCCCGGCCTGCAAGTTTTGCCTGAAAACTCACTCTATCAGAGAACTAAATCACTCAAATGTCACACAGAATATTGAGCAACCCATGGGCATGGCATGGTCATAATAATACTTCCCCCTCAAACTGGAAGCCTAATAGGTGGAAACTGCTGGCATGCACTGGTAGCAAGCAAAATGCTGATTTCACGTCACACTTTGCTAAGAGCGCCCCCCTTCCCATAGCCATAGCCTTTTCTACCACTACATCAAATGATGCATACTTAATAGTTGACAATTCTTTTGGTATTGCATCATTGACCGAGCCTCCCTGGGGATAGGACAGGTGGTGTTTCATGTGGTACTCACCTTCTGCCTTTTTGGCTACAATTCCTAGTGGGGACACAACTAAGTTACCGATAGGAGTTTGTCTGAATGGGCTCGCCACCCTACCTTCTGACACCTCCTTAGCTATTTTCCTTTTTACCACTTCCTCCAAGCCCCGTATGGACTTCAAGTTGTGTACCGTCCCCTACTGCCTCACGGGACCCGCTGGGATAAGGAATCCATATTTAAAACCCTGCACCACGTAGTTCACTTCTGCCCAGTCTGGGTGCCCCTTGAGTGCCCTTTCGAGGCACACAATTCTGATTGGCGTTGTCCCATTTGGCAGGGTGGGTGCCTGTGGAGGGGCCCTGCCCTCACTTTCCATTTCCCACACCTTGGCCATACCTCCCTTTGCTGCCCTTCTGCCTAGGCAGGAAGCAGTTAATTGCGGGGTGCCATCCCCCACAATTTGTCACCTGTGATGACAGGCTGAAAAGTTGCAACAACCTGCTCTGCTGTATTCCCAACACGGGCCAGGCCCTCCTTTAAACCCCCTATGGTTTTCCACGTGAAATGACTCATTCACCAAGGCCCCGACGCCTCTCACCAATGGGTGACCACTATCTGATCGCGCTGCATTAGTGGCATCTATCATGCACTCCAAGCACAAGTCTGGAGCATGAGCATCCCAGCGCAACCCCTGTGTGGTAGCTGTAGGGATTTACAAATGCAGTCCTGATGTTCAGAGTTCAGCCCGAACTTGGTCTGTTTGGATGTCCAAACCGGACGTCTGAATCAAACTCAAAAACAGCCAAACAGTTTGGTCATTTTTGGGTGAGTTCGGATGAGTTCGGGGTCAGGAAAATGTGACTTTGGGTGGGAAAAACGTGACTAGAAGAGGGAGGCAGCTGAGGAGCAGACTTCCTGGCACCAGGAGTGGATACAAGGGGTTGTCCCAGGGCCAAATGATACCAAAAAAAATCTTTGAATTCAGTATCGATTTCGGTATCGATAAGGCTATTTTTGGGTAGCCAACCAAGTTCAGTCTAACTGAACTCCGCCAAAACGAACAGCCGGACCCGAACTTGGGTTTTGAACCAAACATCTGAACATCCGAACCACGTTCTGTTTGCACATCCCTAGGTAGTCGCCCTATGACAAAATGCTTCATCATAACGCAACCACACTCCTGCTGGCCCAGCCCCGTATGCCCTTCACACAATATCTAAGTATTTATGGAGCTCTAGCCCACACCTGGGGTTGGCCTGGAGTATGACCCCCATGTACATGGCAAATGCAGCTGTCCAATTTGCCCAATTGTGATCAACCTTGGGGTGACAAAATTTTTCCTTTTCCTTTCCGTCCTCTTGCTCTGAGTGATCCACAATGGAATCACTAAACAACAGGGTGAACAGGTCCACAGGTCCTTTTCCAAAAATGTTCTTTTCTAGCTGGGAGCAAGCGCTTCCCGAACCGTGCAGCCACACTTGGTATAGCCCCACTAGGGGGAGGGCGACCCAGTGTTTGGACTACCGGTTCCCCCTCCCTCATCCTGCTTGCCATCCCCAATGGCAGGGGCCACACTTGCTTCAGCCCCCTACCCCCCCCACATTCCATGCTTCCCGAGCTTCCACTACTGTGTTGGCGCTTGGGGGAAAGCAGGTGTAACCCATACCCATGTGCCGTTTAACAACAATAACTGCGGTGCATCAGGCTGGCTTCCCAGGGTAGGGGCAGTTCCTCTTGGGTCCTGGAGGGGGTTGCTCAAGTTTACTTGCTGGAAGACCACCAAACCCCTTTCTTGTGTAGGCCACAGCCATCCCCCCCCATCGGGTCACCCAACTGCTGTCCAACTTCTCCCATCAGCCCACCCCCGACCTCTGTCTCCATATGGCCCTATAAATCACCTTGATCCCTGCCAGAGTGACTTGGGTGCCTCACGGGCTCCACCACCGGGAGCACAACTGGGTGCCTCCTCTCCTCACGCCAGAGCACCTCTTTGAGGGCCAGGATCTGCCACCACATCTCGTTGTTGGATGGCCCCTCCTGCTGTTCCAGCTCCTGGGTCTGCCTTCTACTCACTGCAGGTGGTCCCTCCCTGAGGGAAGATGAAGAGCCCCAGCTAGCTGCCTGGCCCCAGCACCAGTCCTCAGGGAACAGCACCGTCCCTCAAGCCTCCTTGCCACTGGTATTGGGATAGCCACAGTATCCCATACGGGTCTTCAGGCCCCATGTCGCGTCCCCTGCTCATGGCGGGAGGTACTGTACCACCAGGGTGTAGAGCCTGTATTAATGGTGCCCTGTCCATCTCCCTGGTTGGTGATGCACCCCACCTTACGCAGGGGTCCCGTTGTACCTCTGGATCCTCAGTTACAGCTTGTGGGGGGGCAACGGCCTTCCTGCCTCGCACCCCCCTGCAATCACCTTGTGTGGGCCCCAGGGTACTGCTGCCTCCTTCACCATCTCCCTCAACCCTGTACCACACCGGGGGAGCCTCACTCTCTTCATGGCTCCCGGCCTGGAGTGCCCTCTCCAGGTCCCGTTGTGGGGGCCCACTTGCCGCTAGAGCCTTCCCACCTCCTTTGCACTTGGTCATTCCAATGTTGACGGTGGGAACACCCCTTCTCAAAGAATGAGGTCGCTGAGCTCAGCAGCAATGGGATCTTTCTGCTGACTCCTTGGCCTTTCCCGTTGCACTGCCGCGTCCGAGCAGTTCTCATGAGGTCTGCCCCGCCTAAAAGGGGTGGGGCTTCAACAATCCCCTTACAGGTCAGGTACTGCACCTGCATTCCTGGAGAGGTTGCTTTGCGGAGGCTTTCTAACAAGCCTGCACTGCACGACCCCCGCTCTGAGTCTCCCACCACAGCGGGGGGGGGAGGGAGGCGGGGGGAGGACAACAATTTTCCTGACGCTGCCATTGTGGCAACGAAGGGGACTTATTTTTTTAAAGACCATACTTTAAATCTTTTTAAAGTATTTTAAATCTTTTTAACCTTCAGTTGAAAAAGCCATTTCACAGCTGCTGGTACTTCAGTTTAATCCAAAAAGCATATACACAACTTCATTTTTCCAGTGTTCTTTAAATTAATGCATAAGTTAGCTGGCATTCAAACCTGGAATGTTTTTCCTCTTGACTGTTTGGAATTTCTATCTGCCATGTCCACGTATACAGAATCATGCTTCCCAGCTGTAGATGTAGGATCAAAAGACTTATAGAAAACAAATTTACATTACAGCTTTCATTTGTGTAAAAAGTTAGGAAACATACCTGGAAATTGTATCTGTTTTTAAACAGGAAGCTTTTTAGCAGATTTTTAGCAGATTTCTGACAGAGACTCAATGCTCAGTGGCATAGCTGATTATTAGAGTGTGGTAAATTAAGTTTAATTGTATTAATTTAGCTGTAGTTATGGAAACGGGGGAAATTCAGAGATGGTATAAAGGAAAAATTAGTAGTATTGTGTCACAGCTTGGATGAAGGAGAAAAGCAAGGAACTGAAGATGATCCTTTGGTTGTGGGTCATGTGACAGGAAGGAAGGACAATTGTAATTATCTGTACTGGTAGCAATACAGAACAGAAGGCAAGTAGACAGACAAAGACCAGGGTTCTGACAGATGTTGGAAAAAATAGGGATGCAGAAAGGAGAAACTATGTATGAGCATACAAAAAATTGGAAGAAACCCAAGAGAGAATGAATGCCAGAAGAGGACAGAGAAAGGAAAAGCACTGTGCTCAGAGTAAGAGGAATATCAAGCAGGACAAGGATAGAGGCGAGACCTTGATATTTTGGCTGCTTGCCCATGTTAAGAAATGGCCGGGGACTAACATGAGTTCAACTCATGTTAGTGCAGTCACATGAAACCCCCGATCATGGGCACAGGGTTTTAACATTTCCCCCCCCTTCCCCCGTTAAATTCAATATCGCGAGACAGGGGTCAAAATCCACCTTTGCCTCGTGTTGTTGAATTTAAATAATGCTACCCCCTCCCCGATGCCCACGATTGGGGGCTTCACGTGACTGGACTGACAAGAGTATAAGTCACTGTCCCTTTCTTAACATGGGCAAGCAGCCATGTTGAGGACAAAGATGTCAGAGACATTAGAACAGTTTCACTGAAGTGGCTTCTACACAGGGGTCATTTTGAGCTCCTCCTCCAAATGAACCAGTGGTGGTTCCACATGGGACAGTGGGGTCAGTGACCACTAGGGGTGGGACATCAGGGCAAATACCGGGTACTGGTTTTACCGGTTCCCGGATTTTAAAAAAACAGATTAATACCGGTTTACCGGTACCGGATCTTTTACATTGATTTCAATGGGGAACTGTCCCCATTGAAATCAATGAAAAACAACAACAAACCTCCCCCCTCCCCGAGTCCAGGCTGCGCGGGTGGAAGGGGGGACACCACCCACCCACCCTGCCCAGCCTGAATTTAAAGTTAAACAACAACAAAAATTTCCCCTAAGTCCTGCGGGCTCCGGACCGCCGGCGGCGAATGCGACCCTGAGCCAGTCAGCACCAGCAGCAGGTAAGTGTACCAGTACTGTACTGATCCCTGGGGTGGGGGGTGGTTTAGCACCCCCCCACCCCAGGGATCACCCTACCTCCCCACCCAGGGATTGCCATTGCCCACCTTGAGCTCCGGGCAGCGGCGGCGGTTCGGAAGCTTCAGCGCTGGCTGTGGGGCTGCCGGCTTCAGCACACTACTAGGCCTTCTGGTGAACTTCTGGGTTTCCCCGGAAGGCCTAGTAGCATGCTGAAGCTGGCAGCCCCACAGTCAG
>QEPC01002507.1:1041202-1052235 GCA_003113815.1 Sphenodon punctatus
GCAAGGAACTCCTTCCTCGCCGTCCTCACAGCCTCAACATAGGACCGCAAATGGGCCCTATGGAGAAGACGGTCGGAGTCAGATTGAGTCCGACGCCAGCGTCGCTCTAGCCTCCTGTCTATACGCTTCATACACCACAGCCCCTCAGTAAACCAGGGGGTCCTGCGGTGACGAGACCAATGCAGAAGGCATGAATATCAGTACTGAGACAGTCACCTCTTTGTTTTTTGGTATTGTGATTTTGGGTGGTGAGAAGATGGAGCCACAAAACAAAGAAGTGGGGGAAAGGTGTACCGTCTCACCCTTTCGAACATAACTACACCCCCTTTCAGAGCACTGTGACATCATGATGCTCCATAGGGATTGGCACCTCCCTCAAAAAAGAACCCCCCTTCCCGACCAAAGTTTCTGATAGCACCCATGTTCCCACCCAAGTTCATGCACATGTCCCTCTGTCCCTCTCAATGATGCACAAGCATCCATGCTGACACCCATCCCCTCTACCCATCTGTAACAACTTTGACTCGAGAGGACAAGTACCTGCAGGATCAGTTCTAGGGATGTATGGCACCAAAATTGCCATTTTGGTTCTATTTGAAACCATGGTGATGGTCTGGAGACTGCAACTGGTGCAGAATGCGGTGGCCTGTCTCCTTATGGGGACGGGTCACTGGGAGCACATTACACCGGTTCTCCATCTATGCACTGGCTGCCTATAGTCTTCTATACCTGATTCAAGGTGCTGGTTGTTACCTATAAAGCTCTATAAGACTTGAGCCCCATTTATCTGCAGGATCACTTCACTCTATGTGCCCTTGATCGGCCCCTTCGGTCAGCCAGGAGCGCTGTTCTCGATGTCCCCCAGGTATCCTGGGGGGCATTATGAAGAGGGCATTCTTGGTGGCCACCTCGAGACTGTGGAACTCCCTCCCAGCAGAAGCCCAGGTGGCCCCGGACCTTCCTTCCTTCAGATGTCAGTGCAAGACCTGACTGTTCTGCCCGGTTTTTGGTGAGGGAGATGGGCGGGGTGGTGGTATTATTTTTGATGTGGGGTTGAAGTGAGGTTTTTAAATGTGTTTTACTGTTTCTGACGTCCCTCTCCCCACTGTAAGGAGACTGTGTTTTTCCTCTTTTGTTTTTGCCCCTTTGTGATGTTGTTTTATTATGTATTGTATGTATTTTATATTTTACACAGTAAGCCGCCCCAGGCTGCCTTTGGTAGAAGGGGTAGGGTAATAAGTATCTCAAATAAATAAATAAATAAATAAATACTAGTTGGTGGGGGTGATGATCTCGGTGAGGAGGTCTTCCCCTTCATTGATGGGGTTTGTCCAATGTTAGCACCTTGAGTGCAGAGCTTGGGGCTACTCCTGGACTCACAACTGTGCCTCGATGTCCAGGTGGTGGATGAGGCCAAGAATGCCTCCCGCCAGCTACACCTGGTGAGGCAGCTGTACCCGTTTGTCTTGGACTCCGACCTCGCCACTGTCATCCATGCATTTGTTACCTTAAGGCTGGATTATTGTAATACCCTCTACATGAGGCTGCCCATGGTGATGTTTCGGGGACTGCAGCTGGTGCAGAATGTGGCAGTCCATTTTCTTTTATGGGGATGGGTCACCAGTAGCACATTACACCTGTGCTCCAGGTTCTGCACTGGCTGTCTATAGTCTTCTGGGCCTGCTTCAAGGTGCTGGTCTTAAACTATAAAGTAGGGCTGTACTGAATAGTACTTTTGGGTTCTCAGGCCAATTTCAGATTCTGGAAATGGAATTCACGACCTTGGAAATCTTTGGAATTTCAGAACACGGAAACTCAGAACTTTGAAAATATTGGTGCCAAGTCGATGCCTCAGCAGGTGTTTCCATGTGCAGCAGCTGTAGCCATGTAATTGCCTAGCCAATCAGGGTACACAACAACACATGCAACCCTTCCTCCTTTCCCTTCCCCTCCCCTCCATACAGTATATAAGGGGCTGTAATTCAGCAGTCTCTGTGTGGCATGGGAAGGAGAGGGAAGGAGTGTAGGTGGAGGGAGCTCATGGTGACAAGCAGCTGGCAGCTAAGGTGCCAAGCAATGGTGCCAAACTCATGGTGCAAAGCAGCTGGCAGAACTATAGAAGTTATAGTTAACTTACAGTTTACAATTAGGCTCTCCTGTGCCATGCAGCAGCCACAACCTTGGTAAAAAAAGAAAGATGACAACACACACAACCTCGCAAAACAGTGTGCAACTGTGTTGAGAGAAAAATCCCACCAAAAGCCAGCCAGCCCAGCAGACACAATTAAGAAACCAGAAATGTACAAACACACCAGGGGCACCCTCCTATTTTTTAAAAAAGGCTGTTAACTTGAACAGTCTCGGTAAGGGGGAGTGGAGGCAGGTAGAGAGATCCCTCTTAGTTGGCCTCATGGTACCAAACCAAGCAGAAAGCAGAACAATAATGGAAGAACTTGAACAGACCTGGCAAGAGGAAGTGGAGCCAGACAGAGAGATCCCTCTGTCCTCATGGTGCCAAATGGCTGGCAGAACAGTAGAAGGTAAACTTTACAATTGGGCTCTGCTGTGCCATGCGGTAGCCACAGCCTTAGTAAAAAAAAAGAAAGAAGACAACACACACACAACCATGCAAAATAGTGTGCCAACTGCATGGAGAAATAAATTCCACCCAAAACCAGCCAGTCCAGCAAACAAAATTATAAGTCACACAAGAAAGAAACCAGACATTCACACACAAGCACCCCAGGGGTACCCTCTTGGCATGACATTGGTACTGTGGCACTGGTAACTTGAACAGACCAGGCAAGGGGAAGCAGAGCCAGGCAGAGGGATTCCTCTGGCCTCATGGTGCCAAGTGCCAACCAATCAGCAGGCAGTAGGAATATGGCATCCAATCATTTTTTTAAAAAAAACAAAAGCATGGCATGGTAAAGGCATCCCCCAGCATTGGCTCTATGGACAGGCCATGCTATACCATGCTAGATCATGGCCAGACCAGGCACACCTCCCTTCCCCCACCAGCTGATTACTTACAGATCCAGCACTGTAGCACACCGCCAAAATCACCAAAGAGAATGGGAAATGGCTGCAGCCATCTTTATTTTGCCCTGCCAGTCAGCCAATCAAGACGTTCCATCTGGCTTGGCCAGTCAATTAACACTTGCCATCTGGCTTACCATCATTCAACTGTCCCCTCCCGTACCTCCCTCATACCAAATATGGCACTAAGTTTCATTTCCAGAAGAAGCTCAACTATCCAGCCTTGCGAGCAGTGGCTTCCAAAGTTTTCCGAGGAAAGGCCTTGGTCTTTGGAACTTTGACTTTGAACTTATGGAGCTGAGTATCAGAATCTTTGGCAAATTCTGAAGTTTTCCGAAGACTGAGTTTCAGCTATACTATAAAGCCCTAAATGGCCCGAGCCCTAGCTACGTGAGGGATCACGTCACTTCCCGGACCCCGGGGCAGTCCCTGCAGTCATCAGAAGGCACCCTTTTGGAGGTCCCCTGGTATCGTAGAGTGGGGACTGACAAGCAGGTGTTGTTGGCAGCCGCAAAGATGTTGTGGAATTCCCTCTCAATGGGTGTTCCCCAATCCCCTCAGCATAACTCTCACTGTCTTTTTCTATCCATGCAAGATGTGACTCTTCCACCAGGTATTTCGTGGAGGGTAAGGGTAGATTTGGGTGTGGGTGGTTTTTTTAACTTTCTACACATTCCGCCTTGATTTTATTGTAATTTTATATTGTTGCTTTTTCTATGTGTTTGGTTTATTTTATATGTTTTATCCTGTTTTTATTGTATTTGTATTTGCATTTTCGGTTGTGAGCTGCCCTGAGTTGCTAGAGGCAGGATAGTGGCAGAATAAATAAAATAAAATAACAATAATAAATAATTATGTTTCATTTTCATTGTAATAATGAAAGTGAAATCCACTTCCCTAACACCAAGGCTCTAACTATCTTTACAAAGAGATGCTAATAGGTAATGGATTGTAATTCAACAGTAGAGCTGAAAGCTTTGGAATCGCATGTGTGACTGGACTGATATAGACAGTTGACCCCCTAGATTCTCTGAGCTAGGAAACAAAACTTAGTGCCATATTTGGTAGGAGGGGAGTTTGGGAGGGGATACTTGAGTGATGGACAAGCCATATGGCAAGTTTTGATTGGCTGGTAGGGGCAAAATAAAAGTGGCTGAGGAGCCATTTCCCATTCTCTACTGAATTTGGCAGTGCGCTACCATGGTGTTCTGTAAGTATGTCCTGTCCTATGGAGCAATGCTGGGGGGTGGGGTTAGTGGTTTCCAAAATGCTATGATTAAAATAAATAAATAAATAAATAAATAACTGGGTGCCATACCATGGAGGCCAGTGGGATCTGCCTAGCTCCACTTCCCCTGGCCTGGGTTGTCCATATACTAGGGGCAATGCCGGGGGTTGCCACCAGTGCCAAATATACTTAAAGTCTGGATGCTGCTGCTGCTGCTTACGCTGCCTGTTGGAAAGTTGACAGCACCCTAGAGGCCAGAGAGGGATCATTTTTGCTGTGGTTTTTGTGGGCACTGTGACTACTTTGTCTGTGGGTTCAAATTTGCCAAGATGTGACTGACCACTGGGGTACAGGGGAGATATACTTTCTTTCTGGTTAAAATAATGTGGTGTGTGCTAGGAGAGGGGGCTTGCCTTGCATAGGTGGGCACTGGGAAAGCACAATGGAGGCTTTTGTGTGTGTGTGCGGGGGAGATGGATGTGAATGTCTTGTTTGTTTTCTTTCTTGTGGGTGGTGGTGTTATGACTGAAGGGCTGGCTTTTTTAAATTTTTGCCCACAGCTGAACTTTTGTGGGTTTCTCTTCTTGAGTGATTGTCCCACTTTTGCTAGTCTACTTTTCTAGACACTGCTTGGTTGGCATAATGACTTTAAAGTGGATGCATGGCTAATGATGGGCCATGCTGTGGGTAAACTACTGCTGGTTTTTGCTTTGGATTTCTGCCCACAGTTGCACTTTTGTGGTTTGTTCTCTTGAGCGATTGTCCCACTTTTGCTAGACTGCTTTTCTGGGCACTGCTTGGTTGGCATAATGATTTTAAAGTGAGTCCACTGCTGATGGTGGCTCATGCTGATTTTTTTTGCTTTCTGCACACAGTTACACTGTTTGGGTTTGTCTTCTTGAGTGATTGTCTAACACTTGTTAGTCTGCTTTTCTGGGCACTGCTTGGCATAATGATTTTATAGTGGGTGCACTTTAAAATCATTAAAGGAAAGAATTCTGGGGATTTCCGAGGTCTGAATTTGAGTCCATGGACAAAGTTAGGTCAAGTACCCACACCGGGTACTCGGAACTTCGGAAGTCAAGTACTCGGCTGGCCTGTTCAGTGCAGCCCTAATCAATAGGTACCAATGGAAACCCAATTGGTTTCCATAACAATTCAATTCTGTTGTTCAATTCATTTGTTACAAAATAAATATTCTGAGGGCTGTTAGAAATATAAAAATGTGGAATTATTATTAATTAAGCTTTAAAATTTGCCATGAAGAATGGAAGTGAAGAAAAGAGGTTTGCCAGTTTCTGTTTTTCATCTTGCTCTTTTCACAGTAACTATGGCTAGAGCTCAAACAAGCACCCTCAGAAGCGGGTATACGCATGAATCAACCCAACAACAGCAGGTCATATTATTGGACAATTCACTTCAAAAGGGACACTGAAAAAATGTCGTTGATTCTGAGGAGAGCAAATAAGATGTTAAAGGATCTGGCATAAAATTCATATGAGGAAAGGCTGAAAGAATTGTGTGTGTTCAACCTGGAGAAAAAAGAGGAACATGATAGCAGTTTTCAAATATTTAAAAGTATGCCACAAAAATGATGGTGAACATGTGTTTCCCACTGTCCTTGAAGGCAGAACAAGAGGAAATTAGCTTAAATTGCAGCAATGTCGATTTTGGTTAAATATTAGGGGAAATGTTCTGATTGTAGGAACTGTTGGGTAGTGGAATAAGTTGCCATGGGTAGTTGTGGAATCCCCTCTCCTGGTTATTGTCAAACCACAGTTGTACAAGATTCTTTCTGTGATGCTGTAGACTAAGGGTGTCTTTAGACATAACATAAATCGGGTGTCAAAACCTCTAAGCACATGTTTGACCATTGTGTGTAAGCACCATAACAATCTCAATACCAATTTGGCCACCCGTTGAACAAGTAATGTGAACACCACTGCATCAGAAGGTCAATTTGTGTGTTTCAGCTGAACACGTGGCAAATGTTGTGTCTCATGGTGTGTTAGCAGATACAACACAGGGAACAAGACGGCAGCACTTGCATGCTGAGATCAGGCGGTGAGCAAAACACTGATTTGCCCCAAGTTGGGCTGTGTGTCTAAGCAGTGCCACATGTTGAACTCAGGGCTAAACCAGTGTTCATATCAAGGTCAAAACACACATTCAGACACCTGTTGACATTATGTCTAGAGAAACCCTAAGAAAATCTTGCCTTGAAACAGGTGATTGGAATATATCATTCTTGCTGTCCCTTCCCAACTCTAAAATTCTATCATTCATTCCCATTATAGTATAACTTCCCATATCAAAGACCATGCTGCTTCTATGGAAATGGGAGGTTCAGCTATGGGATGTTTCATTTTATTGAAATGAAGAAAGGGAAGATTGACCTAATTTTGAAAAACCACCCATCAAGCCAACATTTATATGAATTTCTTACAGGAACTATGTATTTCATCACAATGTGTTCTTGATAGATTTGAATTTTCTTTGTAAATGTTCCATGGAACTAACATGTTCCCTTTACAGACAGTCAAAAACTCATACCACACAAGAGCAAAGTTGTCATTCTGGGAAAATATTCTAACCAGACTTATTTCATAACTTTGTTGTCATTTCTCCAGTTCTCCTCCATGACTGTTAATTATACATTGACTGCCAAGCTTGTTCTAAGGTGATTCACTGTGGTAGGCTGGGAAGTGATTCAACGAAGAGAAAAAGTCAATATCACTCATGGTCTTAGGGATCTATAAAACCTACCCGAAACAAAGCTTCAGAAATGTAAGGGAGGGGGCAGCTTTCAGGTGTTTTTGAGAAGAGGTGAAATGGGATGTCGTGTTTATACTTCCCTAGCAAAGTTTTAATATTTGTGATGATCAAAAAGAAGCTTGAGATTTTCCAGTAAAAAAATATTCATAGGTCCCTGTGGTAGGGATGTGCAAACCCCTGGGGGTTTGGGGTTCGGCTGAACCCCAAACCGTTTATTTTGGCTCATTTGGGCTGAACCCGTTCGGGGGTGCCGAACCCGTTCGGGTGGGGAGGGAGGTTTTTCCTCCCCCTTCCCACCTCCAGGCTGTGCAGGTGCAAGGGGTGCCGGGGAGCACCTCCCCACCCCCACCCTGCCAAGCCTGGGAATTTTTGTTAACCCCCCCCCCCAGGGATTGCCCTACATGGTGGTGCCGGAGTTCCGGCCTTGGGTATGGCAGTGGCAATGGCGTTGGCAGCAGCGGCCGGTCCGGCAGCAGCAGTGCTCCGGAGCACTTCAGGCCGCTACTAGGCCTTCCGGGTCAAACCGGAAGGCCTACTAGCGGCCTGAAACACTCCGGAGCACCGCCGCCACCGGACCTGCTGCCGCTGCCACTGCCGGACCCAGGGCCAGGGCCCTGGTACCACCAGGTAGGTCGGGGTCCAGCAGTGGCAGTGGGTCTGGCGGTGGCGGTATTCCAGAGCGCTTCAGGCCGCTACTAGGCCTTCCAGTTTGACCCAGAAGGCCTAGTAGCAGCCTGAAGCACTCCAGACTTCCACCGCCACTGCTGCTACCACTTCTGCCGCCATTGCCACCGCCAGACCCAGGGCCGGATCCACGGCCAGATCCCTGGCACCACCAGGTAGGGCGATCCCTGGGGTGGGGGGGTTAAAAACAAATAATTCCCAAGCTGGGCAGGGTGGAGGTGGAGGGGCTCCCTGGTGCCCGTTCCACCCATGAAGCCTGGAGGGGGGAGGGTAAAACAGATTCCTCCCTGCCCCCCTCCCAAATGCATTCAAAACCCGAACTTTGTTCAGTCATTTCGGGCGGGGGTCGGTTCGGATTCGGGGTGTTCACGAATGGACTGAACCCCCTGAGTTTGGGCCAAACCCCGAAATTCTGAACCGCATTCACACATCCCTACCCTGTGGTGCCTTGCCAGCAGAGGTCGGAGGTAGCCCTGGCAGTACTGACATCATCAGGGTGTGACATGGAAGCCTCAGAGGAACACTGATATGGGCATCTCTGCCTGGATATTAGGAGGGGAGGCATTATAAGGGGACAGAGTAGGCCTGAAGCAAGAGCAGGTGCACTCGATCTGTTGGGAAATACCTACTTCCGTGAGAAAGGAGGAAATCTACCAACATTTTTTTATATTTTCTGTGATTTTTCTACTATTTTCCGCCATTTCTATAATTTCCATTATTACAGTTATATTGGCAATTACTGTAAATTACCAAAATAGCAGAAAATACCAGAAAAATTACAGAAAATGTCAAAAATGCCAGTGATTTCCTCCTCAAGCAAGTGAAGGTGAAAAAGCTGTTTCCCTCAGAAACAGCATTCGCAGAGATTTTTCATTTCAGCTCTAGCTAGGAGTGAGAGATTCGGGGGAGCATGGGAATGAGTGGGGGGTGAGTGGGGATGCGTGTTGGGCAGGAGCGTGCACGAACCCCCACCCCACTCACCTTGCGTGTGCACGTCGTGTCCTTCACATGGACTTCTCCCACTCATGAACACACAGATTTCTGCGTGTTCATGAGTGGGAGAGGCCCATGTAAAAAGGACCATCATCTTCCTTAAAATACATAAATAAAAAAATTGACCATTCCATAAGATCAACATAACCTCAAAAAATTCCAAACCACAGACATAAAAAAACCACCTCACAAAAAACTTCTCCAAATCCTTTAATTACACAATTAAAGAAAAAATAAAATAAACTATGTTATTTTGTTTTACAGTTTGGTTGAGAACAAGCTTGTATTTTGAGATTTTATTTTTGTGGATATATTTTGAGGTAAGCAAATATTTTATTTTTCCTATGTCCCCCCAGGTCACATGGCTGGCCAGTCATCATCTCCTCGGTCTTGTCTGGATTCAGTTTGTCTGGATTCAGTTTCCATTGAGTTGCCTGCAACTAGTCCCAAACTGCAGCCAGGCACTGAGTAAGCACTGAGACTGCAGAACCTAGGTCATATGAAAAGGAGAGAGAGAGAGTTATGTGTCATCAGCATACTGATGGCACTTGACTCTAAACCTCTTAATGATCTCACCCAGGGGCTTCAGATTCAAATTGAGCAAGACTCAGTGTGGAGACAGGATGGAGACCTGCAGGACCCCACAAGGGAGCTCCCGGGGTGACAATGAGCTATCACCCATCATCACTCTCTAGATTCTTCCATCCAGGATAGAGCAGAACCATTCAAAAGTGGTCCTGTGCACCTCTCTTGGTTCTGCAGCTGTGTCAACAACATCACAAGACTGACTGTATCAAAGGCCGCCAAAATATCTAACAAAATCAATAAGGTACAATTTCCTGTGTCAATTTCCAAGCGGAGTTCATCAAGCAAGGCCACTGGTATAGTTCCGGTGCAATGGCCAAGATGAAAACCTGACTGACATGGGTCCAGGAATCCAATAGCACTGAAGTGTGCCTGGAGCTGTGAGGCAACTAGTTGTTTAATAAAGTTCTCTAAAAAGGGAAGTGATGGGTGATAGCTCATTGTCCCCCAGGAGCTCCTTTGTCCAGTCTCTGTGCTCCATCCAGTCTCTTATCTTTCCTTTTTACAGACCCCTCACCCACAACCACTCTCTGGGTTCTCCCATCCAGTAGAGAGCAGTCTCCCATCCAGAGACAGGACAGTAGCTAGCTAGGGAGTCAACATCAAAAGGTGGTTACTTGAGCAGGGGGCAGACAACTGCAGTTATGAGACTGTCATACACCCTGCCCTCCCAAAGTGAGGCACTGAATACCCTAGCCAGTCATGGTCAAATGCCTCTTTTCTTCTTTCACCAGTCAGGACAGGAATTGATCTAATTCACAAATGGTTGCTAGCACCACTAAAAGCACAGCCTCCGCATTAGTAGGTGAAACCTACTGAAGTCAATTCAAGCAAACTGGACAAGACTAAGTTTCCCCAACCCCAAACTCTGACTCTGCACTCAAAGTAGGTAGCAGTGCCAAAGTTGAGTCAAATATGAGTGACTTTATCTCAGTGGCGGTGCGCCCCCTAGGGCGTCAGGGGCCCGACTACCGCCGGGGAAAAAAAAAAAAGTTGTGCCAGCCTGAGCCTGGACTCATGTGCAGAGCCAGCTCGAAGAACCTTGTTTGAAGTAGCAACCTTCAGAAGGTTGTGCGCGCACACACAAACCAGTGACTCACACACCACCACCCTTGAAGGCTTCCTAAGGAGGCCTTCAGGGTCAAAAGGGAGGTGTTTTCTCCCTTTATGCGGAATGGGTGGCTAGAAGCTCCGTCCATTCCGCATAAAGGGACCCCGCAATGAAATAGTGCCATCAGGGGGCACTATTTCATTGCAGGGGCCAGGCAGGGGGAAACTCCATACCTGGGCACCCAACACAGGCACCCGGGTATGGAGGGGTAGGAAGCTGGGAGCTGCCGTGTGCGCAGCTCCCAGCCTCCTCCCTGAGTCCCTCCCTTCCGAGTCCCTCCCTCCCTGTGTCGAGTCAACTTTGACTCGACTGGGAGGGAGGGGACTTGAGCCAGCTGCACCTCAAGCAGCATGTGTGGAAGCAGCAGGAGGCTAAGCTCCTGCTACTCCTGCACACGCTGCTTCAAGCCCGGCAGGGACTGGAGGTCCAAGGGAGGCCGAGGTGAGGAGAAGGCGCCGCCGCTGTAGAGAACCAACCCCCAAGCCGGCCCACAGTGAGTAAATGGGGGTGGGGGTGTAGTGGGGGCACATGGGGAGGAGGGAGCGAGGGGGAACCTGCTGGGAGGGAGGAGGGAGAAAGGGGGGACATGCTGGGAGGAGGGAGGACACGGGGGGAGGG
>QEPC01002507.1:1052801-1070956 GCA_003113815.1 Sphenodon punctatus
GAGGGGCTGGGAGCCAGGACTCCTGGGTTCTCTGGGAGGGGAGTGGGGGCTAGTGGGTTAGTGCGGGGGGGGGGCTGGGACCAAGGGCTATTGGGTTCTTGGGGAGGGGACTGGGGACTAGTGGGTTAGAGCAGGGGGGCTGGAAGCCAGGACTCCTGGGTTCTTAGGGAGGGAAGTGGGGGCTAGTGGGTTAGTGCAGGGGGGACTATGTGTGGTAAAATGGAGGTTTGGAAATCCTGAGATGTCACTGAAAGTCATGCGATTTCAGCTGTGTTCAAAATGCTGGAAATGGGATTTCCGTGGTAAAATTGGACTCAGGCTGTAACTGAGGTGCTTTACAAGGATGGGTCCCTGTGTTTTGGGTTTATAAATTATTTATTTTAAGCTTGATGTGCATGTAGACTGTGTTTTCTTCCATCCAATGTTATCCCTGGAAACATCTTGCGGCTGAGTTATGCCATGCCACTGGCCTACTGTCCCCCTGGCTCCGCCCCTAGACCTGCCGGCCTTACTGCCCCAGTGCCCCTCCAACATCAAAACCCACCAGCTGCCCCTGCTTTATCTTCAATGTAGGTGACAAACTCATCACAGCAGACAACTAGTGACTGTAACTCCAGGTGGAGAAAGCCAGGATTTAATAAGCTATTCACCACCCAGAGGAGCTCTGCTGGTCGGCACTTTGCAGATGCTATGGCACCAGCAAAGAAAGCTTTCTTAGCTACCACCACAGCTATGGCATTGTCCTTCAAAAACAGTCTATGCCACAGTCAGTCAACTATAGTACGAATCGAGCACCACCTATGTGCTAAACATCTACCCTCACAGTTTAGCAGGCTTGGGTCTTCCATATACCTGGAAGACTTGTGCTGTTATAGCGATGGAATTGGATGCCTGGGTACCACTGTGTCAATGGCCTGGGTCAACATAGCATACCACAATTCAACTGGGGCATCGACAGAGAGGCCGTCAAGGTCAGTGGGTAAATCCCCAGAGCATTCTGAAATCCTATTGGGTTCATTAGTCTCCTTGGGTGAACCATCCTAACTGATCCACCAGCCTGACGGGGGCAAAAAAGTAATACTGCCACAGTAGTATGGAACTTCCTTCCCCCACAGGTCTGCCAGAGCCCAAGTCCGAGCATATTCCAGAAGCTGTGCAAAACTTTCTTTTTTGGAAAAGCATTTGGCAGGGGTCGGCATTTTTAGGAGATTCTGTTATATTGTATTGTACTTTTTAATCACTTTTTTTCAGTTTTTTTGTTTTTTTCTGTAAGTCACTCTGAGTCTTTGAGGAAGGGCAGGGATCTGGGCCCTTAGACGGTAACAATCCGACCATGACAATGGTGACATAATGACACCCTCAGTAATCAGACCCCCTGTTTCCAAGCTGTTACATAACAAAGATCGAACCTTTGTCATGCCAGATACTATCTCAGATAGGCCCATGGTTCTCATGGTAGTAATAAACTTGTACTCTGCGCCTGAAAGGCCAGCCTTGGAATCTATATTGCAATCACCAAAGACAATAAGTCTGTGTGATCTCAACACTATCTCTGAGACCAGCTCAGCTAGAGCAGTCAGGAGGTCTGGTGTGTGGTGGAGTGGTTGGTACATCGGCAGGATCCCCAACATACCCAAGTCCTCAAACACCAGGTGGACACACTATGTTGGATAAGTAAGATACCTTCAATAGACCAGATTGTTTTTATAGGCTGCTGACACTCCACTGCCCACCCTCCCCACCAGGGCTTCCAATTCTAGTCTAATACTGCACTGAGTACCCAGCCAGCAACATCTGGGCCAACACTAGAGGTGTGAACCAGGGACCTATGTCTTCTTTGTTTTGTTTTCAGTATTTAAATCTGTCATTTTTGTTTTTATAAATATCAAAATTTCATTTTTGTTTTTGCTTTTGTCTTCTGTTGGTTTCAATGGAAAACACATTTTTGGTTGTAACATTTTTGTTTTTTATTGCATATGTCTCTTGGGAGGATTACACCTCAAATGGAAAACATTAAGTTTACCAAACTCCAGAAGGATTGGATAAAGGAATTCAATTTTATAAGCAGTTTGATTTTGCTATTTTTGCAAAACTCTGCATATACATTCCTGGCTGTACCTTCTTTGCCTCCAATCTAATGTGGATGAAACATAGCATGTTTATACCCCTCCCCATGTTTACTATCTATACCAATGTCTAGAAGGATTGGATAAAGGGTACTGGTGATATATTCAATTAACTTATAAATGTATGTCTGACTCTAATAACTTTGTAGTCCAACCAGTGTATATACTATTTAGCAGGGCTATATATTATACTTTCAGAATCATCTCTGCCAAATATCAGAAAGATGTGATAAGGGGGTCCAATTGTATATGCCTGCACAGAAAATGTAGAGAATGAGCCTATGCCAGGGATTCTCTTACGTGTCATTGGGTGTTTTTACACACACATTTCTTCCGCATGTTTGCAGTTACATCCTGAACTTTCTTTGTGTCTAAATCACTCGCCCATATCTTAAACATCTGGCTCTTTGAACTTATGTGTAGAACTTCTCCCAGAAAGTTTGTGTGTAAAAAGTTCTCCTGGTACACTGCTTTGCTCCTGGCAGCTGTGGTCACTTGGTTTCCACGGAAGCCTGTCACGTCTACAGCTGTGGATACTTTAGACTGCTTCAGGGCAGTGTGTGTGTGAAGAATGCATCCGGAACTTACTTGTGGACTTGTAAATGGAGAAGATTGAAAAATCCAGAACTTTAATGCCCGCTATGGTATAAGATTGGCTTGTGATGCCAATTGGCCAGTAGAAATGTCAACAAAATATCCTCATTCTCTGCTGTGACCATCCCAACTTTTCTCCCCCACTTGTTACTGGGAAATTTGAAGCATCTGTTTAGGAAAGAGCCAATAGAGATTCTCTTATGTCCTCTGTCACAGTGCTGCAGGGTGTGATTGTGATGATAATTGGCTAGTCTGGATGTGTAAACTATGTCTCCTGATTGCTGGGATGCTATCCCCCAAGTCCCCGTTATGTCCCTTTTATTGCCTGCCTGAGGGCTGCCCTCTATGCCTCCCTCAGAGCCACCATTGATTGGTCCTGTGAAGCTGGAAGCATGCAGTAATTGGCCAGTGAATGTGTGTGTCAATCTGCTGGGTTGCTCCCCATCCTCCCTCCTACAGCCTCCCTCCCCCTGCCATGCCAGGTATCTGTTTCTGACTGGCACTGCATGTGCTGCTATTTATCTGAATAATGGTCTTCAAGGGGATAACTTCAATTGCTTATAAAATTGGGTACCTTAATCAAATTGCCCTGTAATTTAGCAGAGATTATAGGGAAGGTGTGTGATAAATGTCTGCCAAATTATGTGTCAGGATATAAAAACGTTACAGCCAGAAATTAGGGATGTGCGAACAGAATGCGGTTTGGATGTTCAGACATTCAGTCGTTCAATTCGAAACCCGAGTTTGGGTTTGGTTGTTCGTTTCAGCCGAACTTGATTGAACATTAAAAAATAGCACTATAGATAGCGATACCGAATTCAAAGATTTTTTTCAGTATTGGTATCATTTGGCCCTGAAATAACCGCTGGTCCCCACTCCTGGTGCCAGGAAGTATGCTCCCCAGCTGCCTCCTCCTTCCAGTCACATTTTCCCCACCGAAGTCACGTTTTCCCCGCCCCCAAACTCATCCAAACTCACCCGAACATGACCAAACTGTTCGGCCATTTTCGAATTCGGTTTGGACATTCAATTTGGATGTCTGAACAGACAGAGTTCAGTCCGAACTCTGAACATCCAAACAGCGTTCGCAGATCCCTACCAGAAATGTATTTTCAAGTTAATAGCTTATAATATCAGGACACTTTATTCAATCTTACTGAAATTTGGCATGATTGGTTCATTGCTGGATTGACATAATTTCCTCAGGTTTCATGCAAATTGGATGGAATATAAAAGAGATATAGTCATGAATGTGTATGGAGATTTTCTTAAAATCACAACATTCAATTGCTTCTAAAATTGGTTTGCTTTATCCACTCTTTTCTACATTTGGTATTCATTTTGCCCTCTGTTGGAGGTACAATCTCTTCAAATTACATCTGAATTGAATAAGAAACAAAAAAGTTATAGCCAGAAATATATTTTTCAGTTTTTCCCCATTATTTCAAAAAGAAAAATTCATTTCCATTTTTGTTATTTATTTTTTTTAATTATTATTATTAGTCAGTTTACTTACTTTTATTTGTTTTATTTCCAGTCAAATACTTCCTTTTATTTGTTTTAAATCTGCTACCCGTAAGTTTCATGGAGTGTCCCCTAGTTCTAGTACTGTTTGAGAGGATAAAAAACCATTCCCTATTTACTTGTTCCATACCATTCATAATTTTATAAACTTCTATCATATCCCCTTTCAGTCATCTCTTCTCTAGACTGAAGACTACCAACCTAACCAGCCATGAAAGACCTGCCGCTAGGGATGTGCAAACACAGTTCAGATGTTCAGAGTTTGGACCGAACTCAGTATGTTCGGACGTCTGAACCGAACGTCTGAACCAAACTCAAAAATGGCTGAACAGTTCGGTCATGTTCAGGTGAGTTCGGATGAGTTTGGGGTGGGGAAAACGTGACTTGGTTGGGAAAAACGTGACTGGAAGGGGGAGGCAGCTGAGGAGCAGACTTCCTGGCACTAGGGGTGGAGATCAGGGGTTGCTTCAGGGCCAAATTATACCAATACAGAAAAAACCCTTCGAATTCGGTATCGGTATCAATAGCACTATTTTTGAATGCTCGGCCGAGTTCGGCTGAACCAAACTCCACCGAACCGAACAACCAAACCCGAACTTGGGTTTCAGACCGAACATCTGAACCACATTCTGTTAACACATCCCTACCAGCCACCAAATAGCTGATGGGGTACTCCTGCCCTCCCATCAGTTGCTTGGTGTGCTTACCCGGCCCACCAAATACCTGACTGGGGCACTCCTGGGGGGTCCCTATCAGCTGTTTGGTGCACTCACATGGCCCTCCAAACATCAGGCATACCCCCATCAGATGTATGGCGGAAGCTCTTCCTAGGGCCCTATCCTGTTGAACAGCATTGGCCCAGGAGTCCTGTCCCATGTGAACAGTTCCTCAGGATGACCCAAGGCGTGAAGGGACCTGTGATGTCAGCCTCCACAACCAGATTGTGGTGGGAAACAGCCCTCCCTGGCAATCCAAGGAGTCATGGATGCAGTGGTTCACCATGGGGAGGACCAGGAAGCCACCTCAGCACTGTCATGTCTGTTTTCACCCATAGGTGAGGAAAAGCACAGGTTTTCTAATGCAATTTACAGTGGCATTATAGGAAAAACATCACATTTTATTTATATTTATTTATTATTTTCATACCCCGCCCCTGTCACTAACAGCTACTTGAGGTGGCTTACAATAAATACAAAATACAGAAATATAAAACAAAGCAATAAAAAAAATACAAAACATCCAACATAAACCAGTTCCATGCAAAACACAATAAAATCCTGCCCACCAACCTGCTGACTCATTCCCTCCTCCCCTCCCAAATGCCTGATGGAAAATCCAGGTCTTACACTGCCAGTGAAAGGCAAGGAGATCTAGGCTGAGACTGATCTCCACTGGGAGAGCGTTCCACAGCAATGGAGCCACCGCCGAGAATGCTCGCATGTCCGTCTGGATGCGCCGATAGCATGGGACCTCCAGGAGGGTGCTCCCGGATGACTGCAGGGGTCATCCAGGGGCCCAGAGAATGATAAGTCCTAGATAAGTTGGGACCAAGAGATATACGGCTTTATAGGTCAGAACTAGCACATTGAATTGGATCCAGAAAATAATAGGCAGCCAGTGCAATGCTTGGTGCACAGGTGTAATATGCTCCCTGTGTCCTGTCCCTATAAGCAGATGGGCTGCTGCATTTTCCGCCAACTGCAGCCTCCGGACTGTCACCATGGGCAGCCCCACGTAGAGCACATTACAGTCACCTAGCCTCGAGGTGACCAGTGCATGGATGATAGTGGTGAGATCGTAGTCTGAGACGTATGAGTGGAGCCTCTTCACCAGATGCACTTGGAAAAAGGCACCCCTGGCCACAGCCGATGCCTACAGATCCAGGCACAGCTGTGCATCCAGGAGCACCCCCAGTCTCTGCACATGAGAAGCCAACAGAGGTCGGATTAACATCATCTCTGTCTTGTCAGAACTGAGTTTCAATCAGTTTGACCTCATCCAATGCCCCACAGCAGCCAGGCATCGGTATAGGAACAAGACCACAGGGCCTGAGTCAGTTAAAAATGAAAAGTACAGCTGGGTGTCATCAGCATACTGATGACAACCCCCCAGCTATGCACAACCTCCTCCAGCGGCTGCATATAGACGTTGAATAAGAGAGGGGACAGAATGGAACCCTGTTGGACCCTACATGGGAGGTTCCCAGGGGATGATGTACTGTTCCCTAGTATCACCTGCTGAGATCTATCTGCCAGGTATGAAAGAAATGACCACAAGATGGTACCGTCTACCCACACCCTCTCATGGGGGGGTCTAAACAACACCCCTATTCCCAAACATATCCCGCTTCAGTCTCCCCACCCCCTCCTTATCCCCCCCCCCACTGGGGAAGGACTACCCACCCATAAACCCAGGGGGGGTGTAACCCAGATGCTCTCGACTCAGTCACCAGCCGAAGAAGCCTCCCACCCCCCTCCCAACCCACTGCTCTCACCGGTAGGAGCAACCCTCCCCCCTGCAACCATCCTAAAAAACAATCCCAACCCAAAATACCCTAAAACTAACACCCCCAACCCACCCAACTACAAATCATCCACCCTTCCCAGCACAGAACTCAAAAGCCACTGTACAAACACACAGACCCTGCCAAGGGCCACACCCATGGGCCCTTTGGGCATTGCCCTTCGGTGTGTGGCCTACAGCACGTGCCTGCAGCTATGTCGAGAGGCACACTGCTGAAGGTCTCTTCTGTCTCCTCACCCAGGCTGGGAGGGAGTCTCTGACCCCACCCACTCTCCCTCTCAAATGGGGGGTGGAGGGGAATGTTCCAGAGGCTCAGGAGCCCTACCCTCACTCGTAGCCAGATGGTCGGCGACAAGTGGCAGGTAGTAGGAGGGATTTTTTGGCTACAAGCCATGAATAAACCTATCTACCTAGGTCTTCCCCTAGGTAGGAGGGGAAGGGGCAAAGGGGGGAGCCTCCAGGCTCCCAGCGCAACACCAGGCACAGCTCTAGATGCAGCCAAGAAGCACGCCACCTAAGGTCTCCTCTGGCTTGTCCCACAGACTGTGAGGGAGTCTCCGACCCCACCCTCAAACAGGAGAGGGGGAGATGTTCCAAACTGGGGCTTGTGGACCACTACCCTCCATTTTAAAGTCTGTAGTTCCCCATCCCTGGCAGGGGAAGAACCAGAGCTGATAGTCTGGTGGATCCTACTGCCCCACAGGGTCCTAGAGTTGCTGAGCTGGCCAATTTCACAGATTGCAAGGAATTCCACAATTACTGTGCAGTCTGGAAGACTGATTTTTACAGGGCCTCAAATATGGTATTGTTTCATTGTGCAGTATAGAGTTGCACTATACTGTCTTGGATGTTTGACTGGCATTCCACACACTGTTATAACTGCATTTCAGTGAAGTGCATGCACCAAAATTGTGTAACTTTTTGCATCTTTCATGTACTAAAAGTAATACATCTCTAATTTCTACAGGATGTATGGAATATGAAAAAGACCCACCAGAGACTATAGTTTTGGTGAAAAAATGTTAGATCAAATTAAAGGACACCATGCCATTATTTTAGAACAGCTACCTTTAGAAAACATACTTTATAAAGACTTGTTTCATTTATTTATTTATTTATTTGCTTACCAAAGTGTCTGGCCATTACAACTGCATTCTCCCTGTGATCTACAGCTTGAGGAACACCATCACCCAAAGACTATATTTTATAATGAGTCGTATATAACTATGATTTTTCTCTTTGGAGATGGTGGGGCCGATCCCATGTCCTGCGGAGCGCCATGCAGAATTCGTGCGGCGCATGCACATGAATGCACGCACAAACCTCATGCACCTCCGACACAGGGCCTATGGTGCCTGCACAAACCGTGCAGTCGCGAGCTCGCAGCATGGAATCAACCCCATTGAAAGAAGTTCATAAAGTGTAGAGTGTGCCATTACTGCTGAATCGGTGCATCTTCATATGACAGGAAAAGACAAATGCTCTTCCATGAGCATGTCAAACAAGAACTTAATTAAAAGCAGCCTTACAGCTGGCTGAAGCCTGCTGCCAAATGTGCTTTGGCAAAAACTCCTAATGCAATCTGAAAGCAGTTATTCTGTTTTTTAGCATGGGATATAAGAATGCCTGACAGGGATTAATATCACAGAGATTAATTTTAAAATAAGTTTGTGTTGTGGATTCTAACTCACTTATGCACTGTCGCCCACCCATTCATGCATGTAATGGACATGCTGCATTCAGCCATGTCTCCCTAATGCATGATTTCATTTTTGGAAGAGAGAATACAAAACCTGTGGTAAAAGACTGGTTTCTAACTTTAAGGATTTACAATCTGTAACTCCTCACTTCCTCCTTAAAAAGCCATCTTTGCTTTTGCTGTCAAATATGACACAGCGGCCTAAGTGTGTGTTGCAAAGATACCATAGGAGCTATTTTGTCTCCATCTTCGAGGTTCTTTTTAAAAAAAAGAAAAGACAAACCCCCCTCCCCCCCGCAGGGCTTCTGTTCTCTGCAGGCTGTCTGTCTCACCAAAGTTTTTTTAAAGTAATGTATCCTCTTTCATTACATGCCTCACATTATGGCAAATGTCATCTCTGGTTTAAATGCTATGAACAGACTGATTAGAAAAAGGTGCTCACCCTTAATCGGAAAAAGGTGTTCTAGCCCGTACCTCTGACACAGGAGAGGGAGCCTCACCAGTTTTACCGACAATGTCTATAACTCTGCAGTGCTATTCTATCCTTGATAAATTACTAAAAAGAGAGGGGGAGGGGGAGGTTCTTGCAAACATACAAATCCCTAGGACATACAGTTTCCTCATCTCTCTTTTTTTCCATAGTTGCTTGTGAGTATTTGAAAACATCTGGTGGAGCTCCGATTACAAAACCCAACTGCACTGAGCACAAAAGACCATGCAGTTCCTAAGTGCTTGTGTGGCTCACGTTCCGAGTCTGCATTTTGTTTGCCTTTTTAATACAAAGTTGAAATATGTTCCATGCTAATTTTATTAAAATGGGTTATGCAAAGTTCAGATACATGAAGAAAGATTTCTGAAGAAAACTTTGCTACTGCTACCTGCCCCCTAAGATTGATTCACAATAGATGCATATTAAAAGAGGGTGGAGGTGTACTGCAAAAATGTAAAGAGGCTTAAAAATGAATATTTATTTAGCCCAGTAGATTGGATTCCGTAATCCATGCTATTTTCTGGGCTTTGCTATTTTTCAGGGGCCTGCTTTTATTAATTTAAGTGTCCTAGGCATGAAATTGAAAGAGCAATAGACATTCCCCCTTTCAAGTATTTCCTGTACATTAATTTGAGATATAGAAGGGCTTGATGAAATATTTTATTTATTTTTTATGAAGAAAGATTAGTGTATTCCAAGGCTGCATGGATGAAGAGAGATCAGATAAAGGTTCTCCGAATGATGAAATCAGGTATAATTGGTTTGGTCAGAGCTTGATTTGAAGAAGAGAGGACAGCAATTCTTTAATCATGGAGGAAATGTGGTCCTAGTGGATAAAACACTGTCTTAGGTTTGAGATGTTCTTGAGTTGGTTCCCAGTTTTGCCTCAGCCCTGCTCTGTGAACTTGGGAGATTGACCTCTCCATGTCTTTGGCTTTCTTCCTCACTCCTTGTCTTGTCTAGGTGTCTGATCAGAAGTGTTCCAAGGCCAGAGCAAGGCTTCCCCCTATTATTCTGTTTCCACCTGGTAAGAGCTAGGGGTGTGCACTCCCACCCCCAGGTCGGACAGGCGGAGTTCGAGGCCAACACCCTCATCACCCTCAGTCAGTGGTCCCAGGGGGAGCTATCCCACACCAAGGGGCCAGCCTTGGAAATATCGGAGATGGACATAGAGGGTAAGTGGGCGACTGGGAGGGGACAGGGACCAGGGCCCCAGGGACAGGGGGCAGGAGGGGATGCATGGGCCTGGGCCAGCCCCAGCCCCCACAGATGAGGCTGGAAGGGGGCCTGAACCCCCTCCCCAACTGCCCCAGCCACCTCCATGCTTGCAGGGACCACGTATCTGCCGCCTGGTCCCCCTAGGCCTCCTGAGGGTGCAGCCACTCAGGGGGGCCCCCGGGTCTCAGCCCTCCTTCCCCCCAACCTCCGGCCGGCCTGCCGGCCCAAGAGGCATCCCAGGACACAGCTGGGGACATGGACAGCAGGGGGGAGGGGAGCTCACATAGCTCAGTTGTGACCACAGGGTGCTTGAGGGAATGTGGGGGAAGGGGGAGGGCTTTCTGAGGGGGGGCATTATGGGGGCGGGGTCGGTGTGGGTGGAGGGAGAGGGGTCAGGTGCACATGTACACAGGGGGTGTAATAAATGTTGTAACCACCATATTGCCTTCCATGCCCGTTTCTGGTCGATAGGAGTCGGGGGTCGGGGTCGGCTCTCATATAGGGGCTGGCCATGGGAACCCCAGGGGGTACCTTGGTGGTGGTCTGGGTGGTGAAAGCCCTCATGCCTTGGCCTCCTAGCCGATATGTCTCACCAGGGCATCTCGGATGCAGCGTTCACGTACAGGGGCACAGGGGTTAGGGAACCGATGGGCCCGGTATATTCCAGGGCTGCCCCCTCGGTCTTGCAAACATTTTGCAGCACACAGCAGGCACCGATCACCAGGGCTGAGGTCTCCACGGTGTAAGTAGTCCAGCTGGCCTGCGAGGCTACTCCAGCGTTGCTTGAGGGCCCCAAAGGCCCGCTCCACCACGGTCCTGTTGGAACACATGCAGGAATGGTAAAGCACCTCCACAGGGTTGCGGGCGACTGGGTATACCTTCATTAGCCACCGGGTGAGGGGATAGGCCGGGTCACCCAGGATACAGGGGGGCATCGGTATCTCCTCGATCCAGGTCATCCCCATGTCAGCAAATCCCCCCCAGAACATCTGGGCATAGAAGGGGAAGATGGTCATGATCCGGGCATCATGACTGCAGCTGGAGTTGCCTGTGAAGATGTCTATGAACCACCCCCGGTGATCCACAGCCGCCTGCAGCTGCAGTGAGTGATACCCATGCCTGTTGACATACTCTGCAGCCTCCCCTGCAGAGGGGTGGAGGATCTCAATGTGGGTGCCGTCCATGGTGCCCATGCAGTTGGGGAAGCCTCCGGCCATGAATCCGGCCATCACGGACCCCTGGTCCACCAGCTGGATCGTTCTGTCCAGGAGTACACCCTCCACAGCCTTGCAGACATCCCGGAGAATATAGGCAATGGTGCTCAGGCCGACCCCAAGGTGCTGGGAGATGGATCGGAAGGAGTCTGGCATTGCTAGGGCCCCAATGGCCACTCGCTGGACGATGGGGGTCCGCATGGGGGTGTGCTGGTACTCCAGCCAGGGCGTGAGGAGCTCAGCGAGCCAGAGCAAGGTGCGCTTGTCCATCCTAAAGTGGGCCCTCCAGGCTGCCTCATCCCACTGGGCCAGCACCCTGGCCCACCAGCCCTGTGCCCGCTCTGCAACCCATATCTGTGTGTCAATAGGCATAGAGAGCAGGGTGGCCTGGTGCAAGGTCTCCCTCCCCCATTGGAGGTGCCCAGTCACCTCGCGGATCACCACTGGCCAGCTCTGGCCCCGGCTCATGGCCTGCTGGTCAGCCCCGGACTTCCTCTGTGCCCTGAGCTGGGCCAGTGCTTGCCTGCAGCCATGGTGGGCCCTGTGGGACCATGCAGCACTCCAGGCCATGGAAACCCACAGGCGGGCACCCAGGTTCACCTCTGTGGTAAAGATGTGCAGCTGATCGGTGTGGGCATGGTACCACTCGACTGCGAGTGCGAGGTGCATCCAGTAGGCGGCTGCCCTGTCCTGCTCCATGGTGGTGGTGGCCCCAGGGGTTGGGGGTGGGTTATGCTGGCCCGGTAATGCCCTGGGTCGGCTGGGGCCCTTCCCCCAGCTGCCCGGGACTCCCACCACGAGGCTGTTGTCCTTGGCCTTGCTGTTGGGTGCACCTGCTGTCCTAGCATACGGATGGGCATGCGTGGCTGTGTGCTCCTTTTGCAGCTGCATGCCTCCTGCCATCAAACCCTGCCCCCGTTTGCAACACCATGTCCTTGCCGGCCTGATTAGCGGTCCTGTCTGGGCACTTGTTTCCTGCAGCTGTGCCGGGTCCACACCCGACACCTCACTCTGTTGCTATACAATGTTGCAGCCCGTGGCTGCCTAGTTTGTCCTTGGGACCCCTCGGAGCCCCCCCGGCCTTGGAGGGAATGTGTTCCTCCCTGTCCGTGGTGTTATTCTCCCTGTCTAGCTGGACCATGGCTGGTTGTTCTTCCACTGGGCTCCCGCTTGCCGGCCCCCATGGGGCCCCCCATAGCTGGACCTTCCGCGAGACCATTTCCCTGTGTGACCTGTGGCATACCCCATCCATGCAGCTGCTCCTGGGCTGCCCGTACAGCCAGTCAGGTGCTTATGCAAGCCTGACCTCTGGGCTTCGCTACTTTGGCTATGAGGCGAGCGCTCAGGATTGCTGGCTGCATACGGAGACGCTGGGGATGGTTCCTTTCCCCGATGGGTGCATCCCGGAGATGAGGTGCTCACAAGTGGCCTGGTCTGCGGCTGAGACCTTGTCTGCCCTGTCTGTGTTCAGCCTGACCGCCTACACTATCCGCCTTGCGGAGGAGGGCCCTGTCTTGGCCATGTCCTACTTTGCCTGTGTTCACGGGGCCCGTGGGTACCAGTGCTCTCGTGGGGCAGTGTATCACCAGCTGTTGGAGCTGTGTCAGCTTCCGTGGCCCCCTGCTGCTGACTGATGCATATCTGAGCCTACCTCGGCAGAGCTGTCAGCGCTGTTGGGCATGTGGTCCCGTTCGGATGTGCAGTTGGGGCTGTCCATGCAGGATCCCTTCGAGGCCTACTACCTGATCGCCCACCACGTGTCTTTGTTGGGGTACCACTGGGGCATAATCCATTGGCCCCACCTGGTTCACCATCCAGGGCACCTGGCACCTGGGCCTGTTGTGGCCCCCAGCAGCTGGCTATGAGTCCCGGTGTGCCTTCCGGCCCCTGGTTGCCTGCCCCTGTGTGGGCTGGGTTCTGCTGCCAGCTCCCTCCCTGATGTCTCTGCCATGCTGCTGTGCTGCCTGCTTCACGGGGTGCTGCTGCCCCTGCCTGTGGCTCAGGGCCCCCTCCCCCCTGTCTGCCTCTGCACCCGGTGTTCCCCTCCATGGTTGCTTTCCCCGGTGCCTGGGTCTGGCTCTCTGCATGGCCTCACAGACTCGCCTGGGTCCAGCTGACTGTTCTCACCCACCAGCACTCCCTCCTGTGGCCCCAGACCCTCCCCCCTTGGGTGCCTGTGTTACCTCAGGGTTCTGGGGCCCCTGGACTGCTCCTCCCAGCTTCCTCCGGGGGTGGGTGTCTGCGTCTTTGGACCTGCTACACTACACCGGCTCTCCTGCCTGCCTTCCATCATCCCCTCGCTGGGGTGTAGGGTCCGCGTGTTCCTCCAGGACCATTCCTGGCCCTCTCCCTGTGCTGTGTGGGCTCCTGCTGTGCCTTGGTCCCGAGCTCCTGGGGCCCCCCATTCCAGGACTGCCTGTGTTGCTGTGGGGGTGCCCGTGTGGACAGTTCTGCTGTGGGGGTTGTGGTTGCCGTTGCCTGTGTCCTGCCCTGCCCTGCCCCTGTGCCATTTCCCCCCCTCTTCCCTGTCCCGCACCCCACCCCCCGTGCTCGGTGTGCCTTGTTTGTTGACCATGCGCCCATGTCCCCCCTTTCCTTCCTTTCCCTTCCGTGTCCAGGCGTGTGCTTGTGCTGTGTGTTCCACTGTGCCCCTGTTGTCTGTGTGCCTGTTGTGTGCTGTACCTGGCCAGCTCTCCTCCCTCTCCTCCCTCCCTTCCCATTTCCCTTGTGTGGGCATTCCCTTTTGTGCCTTCTAGCTTCATTTACCCTCAGGCGGCCATGTCTGTGTCCCGCCCCTGCCCGGTGGCTTCTGGGTGTTTCGACCATGGCTGGGAATTGGTGTCATGTCTGTTGCACTGCCCCGGCCCGTGATATGCTGGCCCGATTCCCTGCCATGGTCCCGGTCCCATCACATCTTTTTGGGGCTTGTTTTGACCACGGGGGGTGGTTGTTCGGTTCACCCTCACCAGGAATCCACTGTGGTGAACCAGGTGCCCGTAACATCTGAAATCACTCAATGTGATTTCCGCCAGTAATTCACTAGGGTGAACATCTGGCGGGAATCACTACAGATGAAACGGTACAAACGGCCACCACAGGGGGTTCACTGTGGTTGACCGCGGTATCATTTCATCTGAAATCACCCTAAGACTCACTAATTTGGTGAAAGTTGTAATCTAAAAAGTTATATGGAATCCATCAGTTACTGGTCAAAAGCTCCAAATGTGAATGCTTCATATTATCCTCCCAAATTTCATATCTGACATGACTCAACTTCATCTCTGACTTGACTCAATTTTCAGATGCATCAAGCACCTTCCATTATTCATAAAGCATTAACTGGATACACTTGCAGTGATTTCCATTCTATCTCAATTGCATCCCATATGTCAGTTATGTTTGTTAACTTGGTTGCCAGATTTTTCAGTCTATCATCAAGAAAGATGCAGAAAAGCACATTTTATCATATTCTTTTGATAAAAGCTCAACAAGACATAGAACAAACCTTTCACTTGTATAGTCTTACATAAGCCTGGCAAGAGACTTATTGTTACAGAAACAGTGGGTGAAGCTACAGGAGATGGTAACCTGATTTGGGCAGTGTTACCCTGCAATGCAGTGTATTGTATGGTCCATACAGCTGGTCTAGATCTGACCCATGGGGTCTTGAGTGGCAGGTGTGTTCACCATCCCCACATGGCCATTTCACAGCCAGGTGTGGGATAGTGGGTGGGCTGGGGGATAGTGGGTGGAATGGAGCTGGGTGTCCATGCACGTAACTTGCTCCTTGGCCTGCCCTGGAATGTTGTAGGACCTCTGAGAGTGTCCCACCTGGGTTCCCCATGGGAGGTGGTGGGAGGCAGGTTATGTGGCCTACTCCTCTTGCCTGGCCAAACTATGGTGGCTGTGATTGCTCACCCTGAGGCAGGTGAGGAATTGGGCCAGTCCTAGTGTTTGTGACTGCGTCCAGTAATTCTGGGTCTCTGTGAGTTTTAAAGCACAAAGTGCTATTAACCTTTCATTATTTGGATCTGCTTTGATCCAAAATCTAGAAAAGACTGGTTCTCATACTTATGTCCAAATTACGTTCTGCTGAGCCTCTTCCAGAATCAATTCCTCCATACCATCATACCTGGACTTTGATTTACTGTTGATGTCCTGTTTTAGTGGTTTCCACATACCTTCCCTACCCTCATCTCCATTCTCCTCAGGGAAGGTCAGACTTGTCACTGACTCTTGCACTCTGCACCTGCTGCCAGGTCAGGCTGCCATGACCACTCCATTCCAATGGTAAACAACCTAAGCACACATGCAAGAGCTTGTGAGAACTGGGGCTCCACTGGGCAACACTTTCACAGATGAGCAAAGTGTCCTTTGAGGAGAATAGTTGTGGACAGGGGGTGTCTATATATGCAGGCTAGGCCAGTTATATCACCTCTCCCAAGTACTCCGTCCTCTTCATTCCTCACCAATAGCGAGAAAAGGATAAGGAACAGTGAAGGATAGGGAGTTGTAGATCAAAAAAGATGCAGCTGCAGCAAAAGAGTTTCTGCCACTCCCAAATCCAAAAGTAACAATGGGGGAAAGTGTTAGAAAGGGAAAATGTCAGGAGTAGAAAGAGTGGAAATCTGATAAAAACAGCAGTTGATCTGAGATGTCTGCCATTTTGCTTAATGCAAAATATATCCGAATCCAAATTCTAACCCTGACTGTGTCTGGGCACTGCTGAGATGGCAAAACTTGATTCCTTTCCCCCCCAGCATGCATTTCATATTCTCAACATTTGATTAAATATAATTTTAACAACCTATTCCTGTGAACTGAGAATTGATAGTTTGACATCAGCTTTTAGGAGTACTAGAATCTCAAATTCTCCTTTTAGATGAGTCAAAGCTAATTTCACATGGACAGTACATCTGCTATTATCTGTGGTGCTTCTCAGGCCAACCTCTCTAGGCAAATTGCTCTGTGTAATTAGGGGAAGATGTTTTTTTCTCAGCTTTGCCAAATGCTTCCTAGAGGCTTATTATCACAAATCTTATTGCGGTGAATCCCTATTGAGGATATGAGCTTAATTTTATAATCTCTTTGTGATTCTGAGCCAACCCAGAATATTTTTATGAGGTTCGAGTAATGTCAAGCACTGACAGTTTAAACAAACATGCAATTCCACATTCTTAAAAGTACTATTGGCAGAAGTAGAGCAATGCATGGGCTGGCATGTTAGGAGAGCCATCCAAGAGAAAATATACTTTAAATATACTATCAGACAAGCAGTGGGATTCTGCAAAATATATGTTTCGAAATGCTTTTGTTCAAAGCACATGTGAGAATAAGATTTTTTTAATGTGACTTCTTTATCTTTCAATTATTTAATTTTCAGAGGATTCCTAATATATAAATCATTTTCCTGGACATTACTTTCTGAGAATTACACATCGCCTGCCTAACTGGCAGTGAAGGGGCTACTTGTCACTCAAAGGAAAGAGCAAGGACCTCGGGCTTAGCGCAGAATTTGCAGCTGCAAGCTGATTCCAGCTGGATGCTGGGGCAATGGCCACATTGGCAGGAAGGAAAGGAGAGTCTGGGTCTGGTTGCTGGTCAAAGAGGCAAAAAGGGCGTGAACATTATGGGCATTTTTACACACACGTTAAAGTTCCAGATGCATTTTTCTCTCTCACACACACACACACACACACTGCCCTGAGGCAGTTCCTGGATACATTCTTCACACAAACACTGCCCTGAGGCAGCCTAAATTAGCCGCAGCTGTAAACGTGACAGGCTGCCATGGAAACCAAGTGACCACAGCTGCCTGGAGCAAAGCATTTTACCAGGAGAACTTTTTACACACAAAAGTTCTGGGAGACGTTCAGGGGTGGTGCGCCCCCTAGGGTTCAGAGGCAATGCCCCTCCAGCCCCAGGAGTCAGCCCAAGTCCCCGACCAGCCGACAGAAAAAAATAAAAATAAAAATAAAATAAAATTCGCGCTGAGGACTCATGTGTGGAGCCCGCTCGAAGAACCTTGTTTGAAGTAACAACCTTCTGAAAGGGTGCTACTTCAAACAAGGTTCTTCGAGCTGGCTCTGAACATTGTCACTGGTTTGTGTGCGTGCACGCGCACACACAAACCAGTGACTCACACACCACCACCACCCCTCCCCCATTGGAGGTGCCCAGCCTTCAGGGTCAAAAGGGAGGCATTCTCCCTTTATGCAGAATTCTCCCTTTATGCGGAATGGGCGACTAGAAGTGCTGTCCATTCCGCATAAAGGTAACCCACAATGAAATAGTGCCGGCAGGGGGCACTATTTCATTGCGGGGGACGGGCAGGGGGAAAGTCCATACCTGGGCACCATACACAGGCGCCCGGGTATGAGGGGTGGGAGGCTGGGAGCTGCCGCACGCACAGCTCCCAGCCTCTCCCTCCCTCCCTGAGTCCCTTCCGAGTCTCTCCCTGTCAAGTCAAATTTTGACTTGACTGGAAGGGAAGCCAGTGGGGGAGGGAGGGGGACTTGGGAGCCAGTGGTGGCCACTCCCAGGCCTGGACCTCAAGCAGTGCACATGGAAGCAGCAGGAGGCTCAGCTTCTGCTGCTCCTGTGCTGCTTCAAGCCCAGGGATGGGATGGAGGCCAAGGAGGAGCTGAGCAAGGCGAGGAGTGGAAAGGGAATCACCCGAGCCAGTCCACGATGAATAAATTGTGGGGGGACCGGGGGTGGGTGGGGGTAGTGGTGGCAATCGGGGGAGGAGGGAGCGAGGGGGGACA
>QEPC01002507.1:1070968-1090717 GCA_003113815.1 Sphenodon punctatus
GGGGGGAGTGATGGGGGACATGCTGAAGGGAGTGGGGGGACATGCTGAGGGGAGTGGGGCACACAGGGGGAGGGGGATAGTGGTTTAGAGCAGGGGGGCTGGGAGCCAGGACTCCTGGGTTCTTGGGGAGGGATGTGTGGGCTAGTGGGTTAGGGAGTGCTGGGAGCCAGGGCTCCTGTGTTCTTGGGGAGGGAAGTGGGGGCTAGTGGGTTAGTGCAGGGGGGACTGTGTGTGGTAAAACTGAGGTTTGGAAATCCTGAGATGTCACTGCAAGTTATGTGATTTCAGTTGTGTTCAAAATGCTGGAAAAGGGATGCGTGTGGTAAAACTGAGGTTTGGAAATCTTGAGATGTCATGCAAGTCATGCAATTTCAGTTGTGTTTGAAATGCTGGAAAAGGGATGTGTGATAAAATTGAGGTTCGAAAATCCTGAGATGTCACTGCAAGTCATGCGATTTCAGCTGTGTTCAAAATGCTGGAAATGGGATGTGTGTGGTAAAATGGAGGTTTGGAAATGCTGAGATGTCACTGCAAGTCATGCGATTTCAGCTGTGTTCAAAATGCTGGAAATGGGATGTGCGTGGTGAAATTGGACTCAGGCTGTGACTGGGGTGCTTTACAAGGATGGGTCCATGTGTTTTGGGTTTATAATATATTTATTTTAAGCCTGATGTGCATGTAGACTGTGTTTTCTACCATCCAATGTTAACCCTGGGAACTCCTTGCTGCTGGGTTATGCCATGCCACTCGCCTACCATCCCCCTGACTCTGCCCCTAGGCTAAGCTCCACTCCTAGGCTCGCCAGCCCACCCTTACTGCCCCAGTGCCCCTCTAACATCAAAACCCACCAGCCGCCCCTGGAAAAGTTACATGCAGAAGTTCAAAGATCCGGATGTTTAAGATCTGGGTGAGTGATTTAGACACACAGAAAGTTTAGGATGTAACAGCAAATGTCTAAGGCAAATGTGTGGGTTAAAACTCGCTAGGCGAGACTGGTGAAGCTGACTTAAAAGGCCGGTGCAAGCTCCTGACCCCAGTTGCAGGTCTGGAACTGTTCAAGAAGCACCCACCCACTCTCTCTTCAAACAGTGTTGGCATCAACTGGTCACCTGTATCGGGGCCAGGAAGGAATTTTACATGAACACCAGATTGGCCTAGGGATTCCTGGTTTCCCCCTTTCCCACAGTGCTGAGTTTAATTGTCTACTGTTGCTCATTTGGCCAGGGTGCCGTTTTGTCGTATAAATAAATATTATCATACTCTTTGTGGGGGTCCAGTACTCTTATGTAGTTCTTCGTTACAGAGTTACATAGTAAACCAGGAATCATTTCCTTAAGAGATGGGGAAACGATACCTGGTGCAGAAACAGAGGTGGGGAGCGCTGGAGTCGTGGCCCTGGGAGAGGTAAAGGTAGAGGGCTTCCTTCAGGATGACATTCACTCAGATATGCTAGGTTGTCTGTTGTCACTGTTAGAAACACAGATATTCAGAGCCCAAGGACTTTGCTTTTGTCCTATTCTGGGACGGGTGGGGGACTGGAGTTTAGTATGAAAATTTTTGTTTCCCATTTCCTCCCTATCTCTCTGAAAAAGCCAGATGTTGGAATGAAAAATGCCAGAAGCTCATTAATTATTTTTTTTGGCTGTCCTAATTTTTGACATAACATGGGAAAGAAAACAGTGGATTAAGATACTTTCAACTTCCCCCTTCTCCTACTAGCTATCTACATTATTGGGAAATATCTTGTCTCATATGCCTGTAGATTTCTTCCCACTCTTTAACTGCCTTACAATGTCCTTAATAAAAAGGGCCTTTAATCCTTTGAAAATGCAGTCTGTAAGGAGATGGAGGGGGCGGGGGAAACACAGGGCGCAACAGAAAAAGGCGAGGAAGCAGCGAGACCCGCAAGGGTCAGGAAAAGCCCCCGTGGGAGACCACAACAGCCCCACACCAGAGCCCCTAACGCAGGGGCAAGGCACAGAACCTAGGGATAAGGACAAACCGCGGGGAAACCAGGAGCAGAGAGAACTGACAGCCACGCCACCAGCTGACCTGGGGGGCGTGGCTACAGCACCAGCTGACCTGGGGGGCGTGGCTACAGCACCGCGACGCTCAGCAAGGCTCCGTGAACGAGGGGGCGGGGCCAGACTTATATAAGGAAGCCAGAGGGAACATAGCACTGCCGGAGAACAGCAGCGCTGTGAGACTGGCCCCGAGCGATTCAAAGAGACTAGAGCAAAGTGTGAAGTGAGAGAGAGCGAGAGAGAGAGTGGCAGTGTGAGTGAGAGTGGTCGAGGCGAAAGCAAGAGGAAAGGTACGGTGAGTGTGGTATCGGGGGTGGTTGAGGGAACTGGGCGTGTGGGGCACTCCCCTTCCTAGCCTCTGTCTGGGCCCCGCCCCTGCCCCTGTATTGTGTGTAGAGATTATTACCTGCCCTTCATTCCTGGTTCTGTTTCCCTGTGGCCCTGCACTACCAGCACAACCCCCAAACCCCTATCCTGTCTGTGTCACGGTGTATGTGGAGCAACTGGTGTATGCAAGGGAGTCCGAAAGAAGGGGCTCCACTCGAGGTTGCGTTCCCTTACCCCGATGATGAAAGGGCCCTGCTTCTGACGAAGTCTTACAGGCCACCCAATATCCTGAGGGGTGTATTTTCCCAGAGTACTCCTGTGGGGCCCACTGACTGTGAAGTGTGCCTGGGTAACGTGTGTGACGCTTGGCGATATTTGTGGGAACCTCTCCTGGATTCCCTGTCCCCCCTAACACAGTCTGGGGATGGACAGCTGTTCTAACTGGGATTTCTGGTGTTTTTCAACTCCACACATTTCCCATTCAGTGTTTGGGGGAAACAGAGAGGAGCTCTCTTTTAAATTTTATGGAAATACTTTGTTATTTTCCCTCTGTCCCATAGCAATACACCTTGCCTCTATCACCTCTGCTGCCTTACTAAATGTAATTGATACAATCCTTTGGATAGGATTTCAGGCTGCACCTATATATGGGAAGGTGAATACAGAGGATGACTATCAACACATTCATTCTCTTCTCCTGTCACTGTCCCTGACTAGCTAGCTATCTCTTTGATATGTTTAGTGAATGCTTTCACTATTTTTCTTCCCTACTTGCTAATCTGTTTAGGAAATGTTTATTTGCCTTTGCCTTTAAGACCAGATCTTTGAGCCACCTAGGGCCAGGCTTCTCTTCCCAACCCAGAGAAATTAAAGGGAAGAGGGAGGAAGAAACCATGCTGTACCCTCCCTAGATGTTACCTTGTCTGGGGCTGGCAGGTGGGGGGGACAGAACCCGGAACTATGAGTCATCTCTGTAGGAAGCTGCTGAGAGAGCCCAACTAGAGAATTATCAGGAATGGGAGGAGGAGAACAGGAGGGAGAGGGAAGACTCAGATGACATCTTGGGCATTCTATTGGCTAGCAGGAGTCAGTAGCCAATAGAATACTGAAAAGTTGTGCTGAGCTATCAACATGCTGTCCAGAAAATTAACTCAAAGTCTTTGCCATGTTTCTACACAATTCATAATCTATAGGGCATCAACCCTTAGCCAAATAAATTGTCTTCAGGTCAGGATGCAGATGCTGACCTCTTTGCCTTTATCATAATCACAGTTAGTCTTTAATATATAGCTTCCCACCTTGCCAGGCAACTCAGTCCAATACTACCGATGTCCAATAGGGATGGGCAAATGCAGTTCGGAAGTTCAGAGTTCGGCCCGAACTCAGCCTGTTCAGATGACCGAACTTGAATCCGAACATGAACTGACCGAACTGAACTCAATTCCGAACATCGAAATGACCGAACAATTCGGTCAGTTCGGCTCGCATTCGGGTGAGTTCGGGTGGCAAAAACGTGTCAATGGAAGGCAAAACGTGACAGGGAGGGGGAGTCAGCTGAGGAGAAGACTTCCAGGCACCAGGGATGGAGAGGCTTGCAGTAGCAGCCAGCCTGCCAAATCACCATCCCTTTTTGACTCAGATCACTGGCTTCGCAGTCTGCGATTGGCCACAGGCTAGGCTGCACAGAGCCAATGGGGCTTGCAGTGAGGTGGGCGCAGCAAGAAACAACAGTGATTGCCTCCCCCCTTCCCAACACCTTCTGAGCTAGTCACTGTTCCTGAACAGCAGGCATTTCAGAAGGCCCCCTCTCTCCCAGCAGTTTTTGTCTCCTCCTATTCCTAATCTATTGCCATCCTCCTGCTGTTTCACCCATCCAACCCATTTACCTCCATATTAGCTTTTATTTAGCTTAGATAGATTTAGGTGTTATTTTTTTGTTTTTACCCCTCCCTGTGTTCCCTGTGTTCAATCTTCCTTCCTCCTTACCCACTACATTGAATCCTTTCCATCTCCCTCTTATTACATCCCTGATTCCCTTCCCCTGTTTTAAGTTTTGGATTTATTTAGACTAAGATTATTATTAGACTGATTTTCATTTCAGTTTTGTACCCCTCCTTGTGTTTTTTGTGTTTCCCCCTGTGTAATGTTGTATATATAGATAGATAATTATTAGATAGATAGTTACTAGATAGATATACATATTAGTTAGCTTAGTTATAGCAATAGATAGAGATACAGTGTGTTTGTAGGACAAGGCCTTTGTAGTTAATTATTAGGATATGCCATTTAGTTCAATAGATTTTGGAATAGTTAACAGCAGTTATATTTAGTGTAGAGATAGATATTAGGGGTGGGATTTGGGGCAAAAAAAAGGTTACCGGTTTTACCGGTTACCGGTTTAGAAAAAATCAGTTTACCGGATTAAAACCACTATACCGGTACAGGTTTTTCCCCATTGATTTCAATGGGGAACTGCCCCCATATAAAATATTATTATTATTAAAAAACATTTATATAGTGCCAGCAATGTACCTGGTACTTTACAAAGTAATAAAATAGACACGGTCCCTGACCCTAGGGCTTACAATCTGAGAGACAGGAGCTGGGGGAGAGACTTAGGAAGGGGAACAGAGGGAAAGACAAGGGGTCCAACATTCATGAAGATGTGAGGTCTCAAGTGCACGTACTTGGCTTGGTTACGATGAGAATGACAGCAGGCAGGTCCATGTTGCAAGGATAAGAGCAAACTGATCATAGGTATAGGAATAGTGGCTCAGCAGGATAAAGAGTCAGACAGAGCAGAGCGAAAGAGGTGAGTTTTAAGGAGAGATTTGAAGGTATGAAGGGAGGGGGCAAGGCGGATGTGGACAGGGAGGGAGTTCCAGGCATGGGGGGCAGCAAGTGAGAAGGGACGAAGGCGCTTAGGGGAGCAGGGAAGGCGTGGAAGGGTGAGAGAAGGGACAGAGGAGGAGCGAAGTGCACGGGCTGGAGTATGGAGGGCGATAAGTGCAGAGAGGTAGGGGGGAGCAAGGTTGTGAAGAGCTTTATAGGTGAAGACTAGGAGCTTGTGCAGGATTCGTTCAGGAAGGGGAAGCCAGTGAAGCGAAGAGAGGAGGGGCTGCACATGGTCGAAGCGACTGGCGAGGTAGATGACCCTGGCAGCAGAGTTTTGGACAGAGATGAGGGGAGAAAGGTGAGACCGGGGAAGGCCAGTGAGAAGGAGGTTACAGTAATCGAGGCGAGAGATGACCAGAGCATGAACAAGAGTTTTGGCAGACGAGACAGAGAGAAAAGGGCGAATCTTAGCAATGTTATGGAGGGAGAAGCGACAGGATTTAGCAACAGAGTCAATGTAGGGTTTAAAAGAAAGGGGTGAGTCAAAGATGAAGCCTAGGCTACGGGCTTGGGGGACAGGCAGGATGGTGACTCCATCAATAGTTATTGACAGTGAGGAAGGAGAGGAAGGATGAGGGGGGAAGATAAGGAGTTCAGTTTTAGCCATGTTGAGTTTGAGTTGACGTTGAGACATCCAGGTAGAGATGTCAGAGAGACAGTTGATGAGACGAGCTTGAACAGAGGGAGAGAGAGAGGGAGTAGAGAGATAGAGTTGAGTGTCATCAGCATAGAGGTGGTATTGGAAGCCATGGGAGGCAATGAGTTTGCCTAAGGATGAGGTATAGATTGAGAAGAGGAGAGGGCCAAGAACAGAGCCTTGAGGAACACAAACTGAGAGGGGGAAGGAGGAGGAGGCGGAGTTGGAGAGAGAGACATTAAAGGAGCGGTCAGAGAGGTAGGAGGAGAACCAGTTATGGACAGAGTCACAAATGCCAAGGGAGTGAAAAAACCCAATACCTCCCCCCTCCCCCTCCCAGACTCTGTGGGTGGAAGGGGGGACACCCCCCAGCCACCCTGAATTTTTAAAAATTTAATTTTAACCTAAAGTCTGGCTGCTAGTGCTGAAGGCCTAGTGAAGCGCTGAAGCCAGCCACTAGCTCTGAAAGCTGGACCCGCGCCATGCTGCTGTCACTGCCACCGCCTGGAGGACAAGTAAGGTGATCCCTGGGTGGGGGGGTAGGGCGATCCCTGGGGTTGGGGGTGTTAAACCACCCCCCACCCCAAGGATCACCTAGTACCTGCTAGTGCGGGCCCCGGGTCACCACCACCGGCATGGCGGCAGCCCAAAGCCCACACTTGCAGTTGGACTTTGATTTAAAATTAAATTTTTTAAAATCCAGGCTCGGCAGGGTAGGTGGGGGGTGTTCCCCCTTCCACCCATGCAGCCTGGATGGGGGAGGGAAAGTGGTGTTTGGGGGGTGTTACATTGCGGTCATTCATTTCAATGGCCGCAATGTAAAAGTGTATGTATGTATGTTTTTCTTATGTGCTTTCAGTTGGGGACAATGGGACATCCAAGTACTGGAGATGTATATATGAGTACAGGATATGTATTGGAAGACAAGACTGGGACAGCCAGGGGTGTGTATATAGGCAATGGGTAGCTACATGCTGGGAGGGTGTATATGGAGGGTGACAAGGCTCAGAGTAAGCCAGTGGTGGGAGGCAGTGTGTTTAAGGAAAGGGGCCACCCAGGTGCTGGGGTGTGTATATTTATTTATTTATTTATTTATTTATTAAACACATTTTTATCCCGCCCCTCCTGCAATGCAGCCCGGGGCGGCTCACAGCATAAAACAATTAAAACAATAAAATACATTAAAATTCCAATAAAACAGTCAAATATTCAATATAAATATTTGATCAATATGGGGAGAGAAATCTGAAAGGTGGGTAATGTGTATTCAGGGACAAGCCTTGAGAGCAGTGAGGTATGGAGGGGAACTGTATGTATGGCTACAGTGGATATAGGGATCAAGTCCATAATATTGGGTCAGGGAACAGCTTGCTGTCCAGCAAGACTGAAAGAAGAACCAGTATATTTTAGTGCTGAAACTCAGTCCTTGGTTTTCCTTGGAAAACACCGAGGACTGAGGTAATTGACTCTATTTTATGAGTTCCAAAAGAATGGCCCTCAAAACTTTGGAACTTGGAAAATCCTTGGCCAAGTGCCGGGAAGGAGGCTGGAGACCGGTGCAAGGCCCATGCTCCCCCTTCCCTGGCTCCCGCTGGCCAGGGAGAGAATAGGCCAGCGGGGACCAGGGAAGGAGGGGGCTCGTAGGGGCTTAGGGGTGGGGTGCTTAAATCGGTGGGGGCATAGCAGGGGTTGAGGGGTAGAGTACTCACGCTCCAGAGGGGCTTTGGTGTGACGCGTGGCTTCCTCCCGCCCTGTCTCCCCCCCTTTGTCTTTTAGATTGTGAGCCACAGGCAGAGACCGCGTCTAATTCTATGTTCTGTACAGCACCAGGTCACATGACTGGCGCTATATAAATGTTTATAATAATAATAATAATAATAATAATAATTAATTAATAAAAAAGAAGAAAAAAAGCTGAGCATGCTCAGAAGGGATGAATGGTCCCTTCTGAGCATGTTCAGACCTTTCCTGGAGGCAAAAGAGAAGAGCCCAAAACCTGTTCCCTAATGCCTATGTGGATGGCCAAAAAATTCAATATAAAATATATACCAAAATCATTATTGTAACTAAAAACCCGTGGCCATTCCCAGCCCCGTCCCGGATTGTGGCCAAACTAACCACGGTTCTGGAGATGGGACTGGCACCATCCTCAGAACCATGGTTAGTTTTGAACCCCGCCAGGAATTTACTGTGGTGAATGTCTGGTGGGGCTCAAACGGACGTGCACGGGATCACAGCCACCACCCTGAATCCACTGTGTTTCAGGATGATTGACTGTGATCTCGTCACGTCTGAAATTACCCCATATCTACAAGGTCTCCCTTGTCAGCATGCTTATTTACATGTGGTGCCCTCAATCTTTTATTAAATCCCCCCCTTTCATTCCTCACAACACTTACATTCAAAATCATATTTCTTTTACATTTGAGCTCTCAAATTCATGATTCCCTCTCTTTGCTGGGAGACCTTTGTAAGGACTCTTGCCAACATCCCCACCGATTCCAGACATGAATGAAGGAACAGCTGTAGCTTACGTTACAGGATACTCCAGGAAGAGAGAAGAGTCATGACTCAAAAGTTCAAATTGAAAATAATAAAAAAATGCAAACAAACCAATATTAAACAAAGCTTTGTACAACATGAATAAAAAGTAAAGGCACAAAAGCAATTTGCTTTTGAGGCTTTGCATTTCAGCTTTTAAAAAAGCACTTAGTGTTCTAACAGCCACAAAATCCAGAAGCCTCCCACGTTAGTTGTTTACAGCACATTGGGTTTCAGTTTTAGCCCTTGTCTGAGTCCTCTTGCTGGAATGAGATACCAGTGGGGGTTCAATCTTCTGTCAAATCCATAAAGCTGATTGACTATGATGGGGAGAAATGGTCGCTTTTTTCAAATTTGGAACGAACTCTGTTTCAAAATATTGGCATGCAAGCAAAGGTGAATTTTACTTGTGCTCACAAGAATTAAGGGGGATGTCACAATTTTTGGCTCAGACAAGGGCTGCTTTACATTAAGGGATCCACGATGGTGCCCCCCAAAACGCCCCAGAGTGAGGTTACTGTCGTAGCAATCTTCCAGATTGCTTACCTGGCTGCTATGACTTACTTACTACCATTACTCCTTGTGCATAAGCAAAACAATTCTCTATTGATTCAGCAGCTGCGCATGCGCAAGGCATAATGTCAGTAAGCCACAGCAGCCATGAGTAATGACGTTGGTTGGGGCCATTGTGATGATAGTGCATGCACAGAGTGAAAGCAGGCAGGACCCAGCACCAGCCAGCTGAGCCAGATCAGCAATTTTGGCACTCGGGCAGGGCTGTGTTGGTCACTGGGAGGGGTGACTGGGGAGTAGGCCAATTGAGCATGTGCATAAGGTTGGGCAATAAGAGTTTTGCCCATCTCTTACACCTCTCGCACAAGCTCAATTGTGTCTAGGGGTGGGGGTAGAAAAGGGAGCTGGGGAGCTTGCCCATGGATTCCTATGTAAGAATCCAGCAAATTAGAGTGATTTGGGGGCAATAAAGCATTTCTCCTAGTCAATCAGGGCAAGAAGAAGGGAAAGGGAAGGGCACTGGGGAGGGTGGGGGGGGGTGAGCCAGAGCTTATTTACAAGCATTGCAGAAGGCTGTTTCCCATTTCTGTTGGTCTATCAGATGAGGTAAGACAAAGAGCTACTGTTTATTACCTGGACCAGGGGGGAGGAAGGGGGTAATCATACACGTTTGCTCCTTGCTGTGACTCTTTTAAAGCTGCTATCAATGGTTTTGGAGGACAAATTGTGGGTTTGGAATTAAACCCCCATGTTGGGGAAGTATTCCTGCTTGATTTCCCTTTTGGTGCCCCTTTAAAATTGATTACAAATTGTTTGGGGGCAATCCTGGTTTGTTTTATTTATTTATTTATTTATTTATACTATCATTTGGTATCCTGTCCCCTCTTGCCAGCGGCAGCTTGGGGCAGCTGAGCATGGCCTCTGTGCTTGATTGCTCTTAACTTTGCCACTTTACCAAATGAATACAAATTATTTGGGGGAGCAATCTTGGTTTGATTCTTAATTATGAGAACTGAGGGGGGTAAGGGGGAGGCTTTGCCCCTTTTCAAACTGAATAAAAATGGTTTGGCGGAGCAATCAATCCTCATTTGTTTTTTAATTCTGAGAATGGTGGGAGGCCTTTGTGCTCAATTGCTCTTAGTTTTGCTCCTTTTAAAACGGAATAAAAATGGTTCAGTGGGAGCAATCAAGGTTTGTTTTTTTAATTGTGAGCGTGGTGGGGGGGCGTCCATGCTTGTTAGTTCTTGACTTTGCCCCTTTCCAAATTAAATAAAAATTATTAGGGCAAAAATCAATGGTTTGGTTTCTAATCCAAAGCTGGAGTGGTGCTTGTTGTCAGAAACGGACAGCTGGGCTGGATGTACCATTGGTCTGACCCAGAAGGATTTTCCATCATTGTTATGGCCTTTATGTTTTGGAATGGATTCTAATTCATGGGGTTTATTTCCTGCTTCATTTCTGTGGGGTGTATTGGCATTCATTGTTTCATGCATGTGTTGTGAGGCATGTGCCATGTATCTATGGAGTTTTTCTATTCTGCTTTAATTGGCGTGGTGGGGAGGGAAACATTTGTTGGTTTCTGCACATGTCATTGGCTTCTGCCATGCCCCCTGCCGATTGCCACACCCCCTGACAGTGGCCACACCCTTCCCCCACCAGCCTGCAACTTTACAAGCTGCCACTGGGCTCAGGTGTTGAATATCTGCCCTCTGCCATAAGATAGTTACTGTGAATGTATTTTCTCACTTTTCAAAAAAGGCAAGCAAACAAACAAATAAAAAAAAATGTTTTCCCTCCCTGACTGAAGTCTGCTTTACTCCCAATCTAGAGATCTTTAAGCCAAATGTCTAATCTGGTTTTCAAAGGTGATTTCACAGCACAGTCCTAGAGTTTTAGGTTTGTTTGATTTTTCAACAATTTACTATGGAATAGAGAAAGATTCCCATAAACCCATTCACACTGGGACCAATCCCATGAGACATGGTTCCCACGGACACCTGCACATGCCACACTGGAACCTCAATTGATGTCAGTCTGCCGTGCAAAACCACGCGCATGTGGCATGGGTGGGGTTGCGCACGGGATCCGCAGGCCATGGGATTGGCTCCACCGACTAGTTCCTTATTCTGAGGGTAGTCACGGTGAATTAATTTTCATTATATGAGCAAAAGTTTGATCTTACTTGAGCTATAACTGAGTAGAGTCAATAAGACAAGGCTTCTAGGAAAGTTTCTAGATGTCATAAATGACTACATCTTGGAGAAGCTGGTCCTGGAGCCAATGAGAGGAGGGGCTACTTTGGATCTAGTTCTAAGTGGAGTGCAGGACCTGGTGCAAAGGTCTAACAGTGGTGGAGCCACTTGGCAATAGTGATCATAACACAATCAAATTTAGCCTGCTAGCATGGCTAAATGGTGAGGTGAAGGAGGCTACTGGAGCCAAAAAGACTTATTTTTAAAAATGGAAAGCTAGTTCTATTCAGGAAAATAGAAAGGAGCATAAATACTGGTAAATTAGATGTAGAAAGTTAATAAGACAGGCCAAGAGAGAATGTAAAGAGACAAAGACTAAGTACATCAGAAGCAAGAGACCTGCTAGTCAGTTGGGCCATTAGATGACTAGGGGGTAAAGGGGGTGCTCAGGGAGGGAGGATATGGTCATTGCAGAGAAGCTGAATTAATTCTTTGCTTTGGTCTTCACCACAGAGGATGTTGGGGAGATACCCACGCCGGAACGTTTCTTTGTAGGTGATGAATGGGAAGAACTGTTGCAGATCAATATGACTCTGGAGGAGGTTCTAGAGCAAATTGTCAAACTAAATCAGGGGTGGGGAACCTCAGGCCCAGGAGCCAAATGTGGCTTTTGGCAAGTTTTTATGTGGCCCCTTTCCAGTGCCTGGATCTGGCTCCTGGATCTAGTCTCTACCCCCAAGCACTGAAAAACGGAGCTCAAGAGCATAGAACAGAGAGGAGGGTGTGCACACAAGGCTAGGGGACAGATCCACAGCACAGAGCCATGATCTGGGCCCTCCTTTTCATTAATACACTCATTAAGCACCCCCACCCCCAACCTCTATGTGGCTCTCAAAGCTTGCACTCATTTTCAATGTGGCCCCCAGGACAGAAAAGGTTCCCCACCCCTGAACTAAATAGTAACTAATCACTGGGACCAGATGGTATATACCCCAGAGTTCTGAAGGAACTAAAATATGAAATTGCAGACCTACTACTGGTAATTTGTAACCTATTGCTAAAATCTGCCACTGTACCTGAGGACTAGAAGGTAGCGAATGTAACACCAATATTTATAAAGGGCTCCAGAGGAGATTCTGGAAACTACAGACAGGTGAACTGGATATCTGTGCCAGACAAAATGGTGGAAACTATTATTAAAATCAGAATCATGGAGCATATTGATAAGCATGGCTTAATGGGGAAGAGTCAACCTGGCTTAGTGCCTCACTAATCTAATGGAATTTTTTGAGGGTGTGACTAAGCATATGGATAAGAGGGAACCAGTGGATATACCGTATCTGGATTTTTAGAAAGTGTTTTATTAGGTCCCTCATGAGAGACTTTTGGGGAAATTAAAGAATCATGGGATAGGAGGCAGTGTCCTGTAGTGGATTGGTAACTGGTTAAAGGATATGAAACAAAGAGTAGACTAAATGGAGGGAAGTAAATAAATAAATAAATAATGGAGTGCCCCAGGGATCTGTACTTCGACTGCTCTTTAATGTATCCATTAATGATATGGAAAAGGGAGTAAGGAGTGAGGTGATCAAATTTGCAGATTACACCAGGGCAGACATAGGATTTCAGTGCCCCTAGGCAACTCAGGCTGCCACCCCCAGAGCTCTTGTGTTCATGATGGCTGCCATTTGAGGCAGGGAGGAAGACAAAGAAGTCTCCCAGCAAAGAAGCCAAATCTCTTCCTCCACTCTCAGCACCACCAAAGAGCATGTTTTCCGAGGACTCTGTGGTAGAACGGGGCTTCTCCAGGTGGGAATGTATTGGGGAGGGGGGGACTCCAGGCTGTGGGCAGTATGGGTGAGGCACTGCTAGGGATGTGCATTTTGGTTTCAGAAATGTAATTCCAAAACCCGCAATTTTCAGTTTTGGAATTTGGAACTAATTCCACAATCAGAATTTCCAAAATAATTCTGAAATTTTGGAATTTGGAATAATTTCAGAAATGTCTAGAGAGTGACTCTCGCGTAAGCCTTTTGGGGAGGAAAAATGTGGTAGACAAGTCTTCAGAGAGGAAGGGGAAGTAGAGAGCATTGAGCCAGGCGAACTGATTGGTGTCTATGCTGGCCAATGAGCATCAAGTATTTTCCACTGAGACTCTCATGGCACTCTGTGATTACTTACGCACCAGCCTCTAAGATCCAATCACAAGGGCTGGGGGAGGGCACTGTGAAGCCTTATATTGTCACAGCCAGGCTTTTTGCTCTTGTTCTGGGTTAGTCTCTGACTTGTCAGGTGGCGTTTTCAGAACTTCTATAGGAAATAACCCTAGGGCTCAGTGTTTCCTGATCCCTTCCTCAAACCTTCACACCTCAACACCCATCCACACACATTACACAACCCTCCCCCCCCAACCTAATCCCATTATTCATCCCCTTCTTAGTCCCTCCCCTCCTCTCCCCCTTTATTCCTATTCCAGGGGACTGTCATTCCACTGTACCTGAAGCTGTCATTCCAGTCCCAAGAACCATCATTAAAGTACTAGGGACATCATTCCACTCCCATGGGTTGTCATTCCACTGTACCTGCAGCTGTCATTCCAGTCCCAAGAACCATCATTAAAGTACTAGGGACATCATTCAACTCCCATGGGTTGTCATTCCACTGTACCTGCAGCTGTCATTCCAGTCCCAAGAACCATCATTAAAGTACTAGGGACATCATTCAACTCCCATGGGTTGTCATTCCACTGTACCTAAAGCTGTCATTCCAGTCCTGCATCTTGAGCCTCCTCCACATCCCTTGTTTCACACGTTATAGTCTCTCTCTTCTTCATCCCCACTCCTTCCATAACCACTACTTCCCACACACAAAGTACCACAAGCAAAGTACCCACAAAGCACACACAAGCAAACTACCACACACAAGCAAAGAACACCTCACAAGTAAACACAACAGTCAATCTTATCACACACACACAACCACAGCCCCCTCTCACACTCTCACAAACAGCCACTACACACAGTTCAGAAAAATCTGTTTCCATGTCGACTAAACTGAAATTAGAACTTCCATTTCTGGTCAACATCAGAATTGCAACTTCCGACTGAGTATGAAGAAATTCTGAAAAAATTCAGAATTCTGAAAAAATTCCAAAATCCGAAATGGGTCCCTTTTGCACACTCCTATGTGGAAGTGTGTTTGTGTTGGGGTATGTGTGCTATGACCAGACAGGTGTGGGCTGAGAACAGAAGCCCCCAACCACCCAAAATCTGCCACCCCAAAAAATGTGCCCCCCCCAAAAAAAAAAATCTGCTACAGGTGCCTATGTTGCCTGCCCCTAAGTCTGGCCCTTGATGACACCAATTTGTTCAAGATAGTTAAAATACGAGTAGACTGTGAAGAATTGGATGGATTGTGAATGAGACTGGGTTACTGGGCAGATGAAATTTAATGTGGAGAAGTGCAAAGTGATGCACATGGGGGGGAAATCTAAACTCTGTGTACACTGTGCTGGAGTTACTGTTCAAAATTATGAGTTACTGCTCAGGAAAAGAACTTTGGAGTTGCTGTGGAAAATGCATTGAAATCCTCAGCTCAGTGTGTGGTGGCTGTCAAAAAAGCAAACAGAATCTTAGGAATTATTCATAAAGGAATAGAGAATAAAACTGAAAACTAAAGAAATCTATTGTGCAACCTCACCTTATTATTATTATTAGAAAACCTTGAATATTATCAGAAGTTCTTGTCACCCCATCTCAAAAAAGATGTAGTAGAAATAGAAAAGTTATAGAAAAGGGGAACAAAAACGACAGAGCGTATGGAACAGCTCCCCTATGAAGAGAGGCTGGATAGATTTGGGGCTCTTCAGCTTGGAGAAAAGATGTCTGAGAGGGTATATGATAGAAGTTTATAAAATCATGAGTGGTGTGAAACAAGTTGATATGGAGCGGTTATTTACCCTACTACTACTAATTTCCTTAGCGCTACTAGTTGTACACAGCGCTGTATGGATACACATAACATAAAGACAGTCCCTATTCCATGGAGCTTACAGTCTGACATAGACAACTACAAATAAGAAACTTCCTATGAATAATGGACTACAGGATGCAGGTATTCAATAAGGTTATTTATTTCAGTTAACCTGGTTGAATTCAACATGGATATGATGTGGATAGGGCTTGGGTTCATGATTTAAAAGCGATTTTGAGGAATTGGCCTTTACGCAGGATTTGAATATGGCCAGGGAGGTGATCTGATGCACCACCTCAGGAAGTTTGTTCCAAGCATATGGTGCAGCAAGGTGGAACGCGCAGAGTTGGGAGTTGGCGATGGAGAAGGAAGGCACAGATAAGAGTGTCTTGCCTGATGAATGAAGGTCACAAGTAAGGGTGTAGGGGGAGATAAGATAGGAGAGGTACTGAGGAGCTACAGAGTGAAGACACTTGTAGGTGAGTAGGAGAAGCTTGAACTGTATACGAAAGTGGATGGTGAGACAGTCTTCAAGTGAAAGCTTTCAAGTAGATTTTATATAATGGCAAATACATCAGCCCTTTTGGTTTAAGGATTGTCTGAATTTACGTGGCATAGTTACCTTCTGGCTTTGATGGGGAAAGATGTGAAAGAATGCATTCTGTTGGGAGTAATTCAATCTTTACACATTGTGAGTAAGAGCAGCTGCAAGACTATGCTGGTAAATGACAGAAATTTCCACACCGAACATTTTTGTTAGTCTTGGAACTAAATGAAAAAAACCACACTTATTCCAGCCTGCCTTTTTGAAAGTTAATCCAGATTTTGGAGAGATGTGCCCATATAAAGGTTTGCCCTATTTAAAGGATTGTCCCACCCACCTATGTGGTTTTCCTGCTTTTTCTCCTCTGAAATTCCTTTAAAGTTAGGGAAATATGTCCTAACAGTATTATTGTTGTGGGAAGGGAAAAGGAAAAACTTTGTGAAACAGAAAATAAAAATAACAGAAAAATCCTTATGTTTTATGCTACAATTTAATATAGGCCCATTCCCACAGAATTTGAGAAACAAATGATAGCAAAAATAAAATTCACTTATGTATTCTACTGTTCTGTCTTTCAACGTTTCAGTCAATGGGGCCAACCCCGTGCCTCCTGCACATAGCCACACACACACGCATGCAATGTTACAATTTATGCAGGCCCCATAGGCCCCATGTGGGGTTGTTGCGCAGTTTGCACACCCCACGCATCGTCTGCATAGCATGGCCCCACTATTTCTTACAGGAATCAAAGCTGAGATGTCTATAATTTCCAAAACTATCTCTAACACATCACTTATTTAAAAGATAGATATATAATTTGCCACCTCCAGCCCCCAGGCATAGCACCTGATTTAAATATAGAATTCATATTTTTTATCACCTGCTCAGCAACTCAGTTGTTATATTCTTTCAGCACTCTAGTTGTTCTATAGTTTATGAGTTTATTCCATCATTTATTTATTTATTTATTTATTTTAAAAAATTTTTACCCTGCCTCTCCTGCCACAAGCAGCTTGGGGCAGCTTACAACAGTAAAAATAAACAATTAAAACACATTGACCTAAAAGGCCCTATACGGTCTTGGCCCCTCATATCTCAGGGACCACCTCACCCTTTGTGCACCAGAACAAACCCTTCCGTCCACTGGGGTTGCCTTCTTGGAGGTTCCCCATGTTAAAACGGGGGGCCACAATGGCGAGGGTGTTATTGGTGGCCATACTACGATTGTGGAACTCCCTTCTGGAGGAAGCCCATCTGACCCCAAGTTTGTTGGCCTTCCGCCGAGCCTGCAAGACTTGGCTGTTCTTCCAGTAGGGATGTGCAAACGTGGTTCAGATGTTCGGAGTTCGGACCGAACTCAGTCTGTTTGGACGTCCGAACCAAACATCCAAACCAAACTCAAAAATGACCGAACAGTTTGGGTATGTTCGGGTGAGTTCAGATGAGTTCAGGGCAGGAAAAAAACGTGACTGGAAGGTCCATTTGGATGGGGGAAATGTGACTGAAAGGGGGAGGCAGCTGAGGAGCAGACTTCCTGGCACCAGGGGTGGAGACCAGGGGTGGTCTCAGGGCCAAATGATACCGAAAAAAAATCAGTATTGATATCGGTACCAATAATGCTATTTTGAATGTTCGGCAATGTTTGACCGAACCGAACTCTGACGAACTGAACAACCAAACTCGGTTTTTGAACTGAACAGCCGAACCGCATTCTGTTCACACATCCCTATCTCCCAGACCTTCGGAGGAGGGGAGGGTGGGGTGGGGGGTAGTTATGTCTTTTAGATGGGTTTTTAAATGTTTTTATCTTTGCTGTGTTTTATTGTTGTTTTGTTTATTGTTTTTGTTGTACGCTGTCCCGAGATGGCAGTACGGGCATGAGGGTGCGGTTAAGAAATATAAATATATAAATAAATATATAAATAGATATATAAAAGGAGGAAACAGGAAAGGAAGAACACAATCACCCCTCTCCCTCACCAAATGCCTGGTGGAACAGCCATGTCTTACAACTTTTCCAAAAAGGAGGGAGGTCTGGGGCCAGCCGGGCACCCATTGGGAGTTCAATAGGCACAGCGCGGCCACCGAGAATGCCCTCTCCTGTGTAACCACCCGAGAAACTCAGGGGACCTCAAGCAGGGCATCCCCAGATGACCGCAGGGGCCGATCCAGGACACAGGGAGTGAGACGGTCTCGCAGATAGGCAGGGCCCAGACTGTTTAGGGCTTTATAGGTTAAAACCAACATCTTGAATTGGGCCTGGAAAACCACCGGCAGCCAGTGCAGAGAGTGGAGCCGCAATATGCTCCCGGCAGCCCAGTCCCACTAGGATATGGGCCACCGCATTCTGCACCAGCTGCAATTTCTGAGCCATCACCATGGAGTGTGTTACAATAGTCTAGTCAAGAGGTGATGGAAGCATGGATGATTGTGGCAAGGTCAGAGTCCAAAATAAACGGCCAAAGCTGTTGCACCAGATGTAATTGGCAGAAAGCACTCCTAGCCACAGCCTCCACCTGGCGATCCAGATGGAGCTGTGCATCGAGGAGCACCCCTAGACTCCATACGTGGGAGGTCAATGGAGAACAGACCCCATCAATGATGGGGACTGCCAATTCCATTGCCTTACCCACTAACATCACCTCCGTCTTGTCAGGATTCAGCCGCAGTCGATTAGCCCTCACAGCCGCCAGGCACCGAGTAAGCACCGAGACTGCTGGGCCTAGGTCTGTTGAAAAAGAGAGGTACAGTTGGGTGTCATCAGCATGTTGATGACACCATACATCGAACCCCCTAATCACCTTGTCGAGTGGCTGCATATACACATTAAACAGGAGAGGGGACAGAACAGAACCCTGTGGAACTCCACATGAGAGGTCTTGGTATGATGAAAAACAGACCCCGAGAACCACCCGCTGGGTTCTTTCAGTCAGGAATGAGCAGAACCATTTAAGAACAGTTCCACCCACTCCTGCATAGTCCTGCAGACACATCACCAACATCTCATGATCAACAGTATCAAACGTAGCCGACAGATCTAACGGGATCAGCAGGGTCGAACGACCCCGATCCATATATCGACGCAGGTCATCTACCAAAGCCACAAGTGCAGTCTGTGTGCCATAACCAGACAAAAGCCAGAATGAGAGGGATCAAGAAAACCGATGTGATCAAGATGACCCTGCAGCTGCCGAGCCACTACCCGTTCAATAACCTTCCCTAAAAAGGGAAGGTTAAAGACAGTCTGATATCTGCCAGGGGAGCCAGCATCAAGCGATGGTTTCTTGAGCAGAGGCCACACCACTGCCTCCTTGACACAGCCTGGAACTCTGCCTTTCCACAGGAAGGCGTTGATCACCCCAGCCAGCAACGGCCCCATTGCCTACCAGCAGATCTTAACCAGCCAGGATGGGCACGGGTCTAATTCACAAGAAGTGGCCCTAACTGCTCCAAGAACATCCACCGCATCGGCGGGCATCACTGACTGAAACTGATCCCAGAAAACCAGACATGATGGGGCTTCCATAACCTCTGGTTCTCCTAGTGTAATAAATGCTGCATCGAAATCATGGTGAGTATGAGTGATTTTGTCCACAAAATAATCCACAAACATGTCATAGTGGGCAGTAGATGACTCTACTCCAAGATTGAGGGAGGCCAGACTGACCAGCCCCCGCACTACCCAGAACAGCTCCGCTGAATGGAATTTTGCGGACACTATGGGGCCAGCAAAGAGCTCCATCTTTGCTGCCTGCATAGTCATGGCATAGGCTCATAAACTGTCTCTATGCCACAATCTATGGGCTTCAGCACACGAATGACGCCACTATTGCTCCAACTGCTTCAGCAACGCAGCAACTGCAGAAACAACTTCAGCAACTGCTGGAGGTCTGCGGAGGAGGTCAAACCAAGGAGGTCTGTGGAGCTGCCACCTGGGCAGTGGATGCCTAGGAGTAGGGCTGATGCGAAATCAGCTGTTACCGCTCCGCGATTCCATTCCTAAACCTCGGCATCCCTGTTTGCGCCTCACATAATTTCGCGCGATACTCCGCGATTCTGCATTATTTTCGCTACAAGAATTCGCGGATGTGAAATGTGTGTGTA
>QEPC01002507.1:1095584-1122263 GCA_003113815.1 Sphenodon punctatus
GGAGGAAGCTCGCCTGGCCCCAAGCCTTTTGACATTTCGGCGGAACTGTAAGACCTGGCTGTTTGCCCAGGCCTTTGGGAGGGAGGGTAGGGGGGGTGACTTTTAATCCCCCACCTATGTATTTATTTATTATTGTATTTTGCCCTGTTTTACGGATCTATTTTATATTTGTATTTTAATTGATTTTAAGTGTTTTTATTGTTGTTAGCCGCCCCGAGCTGCATTGCAGGAGGGGGCGGGATAGAAATCTATAAAATAAAATAAAATAAATAAAATAACACTTGCCCACCTGGGCTAATCCAGGCTAACGAGCACCATCACACCTGTTAGGCTCCATCCAGCTCTATCAGCAGATGAGATCCTCTAGGACCACAGAGTTGCAGGCAAAAAGCCCAGAACATTCAATTGAGTAGCCACGCCTCAATGCCCCTCCCCACTAGGGATGGTCAAACAGAACTGAGTTCGGAAATTCGGTTCGGTTCGGAAACCAAGTTCGGTTTGGAAGTTCGGTTCGGTTGACCAAACTATTCGAGTTCGATCCGAACTACTGAACAGAGTTCGGAAATTCAAGCCCCATTGAATAAATGGAATATTAACTTATAGGGATGGGCGAACAGAACCGAGTTCAGAAATTTGGTTCAGTTCGGTTCGAAAATCGAGTTTGGTTCGGAAGTTTGAATCGGTCGACCGAACTGGTCGAGTTCGGTCCAAGCTCTGAACTTCCGAACCGCGTTCACCCATCCCTACTCCCCACAAGATGGGCCTGGCACCCTTAAAGGAGACTGGCAACAAAGGTATCCCACCTGGGGTATCCCAGGTGTGTCCAATGTCCATCCCACAACAGACCAAAGACAACAGCAGCAAGAAGCAGGAGGACAGACCAGTAAGTTGGCACACCCTGGGATCAGGGGGGCATGGTAACCATCCCACGGTATGCACAAGTCATATGTGGTGTGTGTCTATCACAGTGTTAACCAGCATCCATCAGTACTGGCACCCCAGGGACAGCATCAGGCGGAGCACAGAACCCAGCCACACTGGGAGAAGGCTCTTAAGCCCCCAGACAGAAGAGGGCCCCATGGAACCATGAGGAGATGAGAGCCTTCACTGGCCTCTGGGGTGTGGTTGACGGGAGGTCTAGGCCTTAGAGGTCTAGGACTGAAGCAAAAGCATTCTGTCGGGAAATACTAAGTTTTTCGGAGAGCGTTTGGCCATTTGTTGGTATTGCACGCTTCTGCACTTCCAATCCCGTCAGTATCAGCACCCACAATTTTCCATAATTTCCAAGTAATTTCTGGTATTGGCAAAATTACCAATAATACCAGAAATTACTGAAAAATACAGATAACCCATCCAGGTTGCCCTGGTCTGCAGTGATGCTTTCAACACCCGCTATATGGGGGGAGGGGGTAGCATATGCTGGTGAGAGGCTATTCAAAGGACATGTATCAATGGGAATAATACGTAGAGGGAGAGGGGTTCAGACCCTGACCCCGCCCCCGATGCCAGGACCCATTAGTCCCTTGCGCTATGAACTGTCAGTATGAGTGATCTGTGGAGGGAGGGGCCTCCCCACCTCAGCTACTGAGACCCCTTTGGAACTTTGTGCTATGGACTGCCAGCATGAATGATCCTTGACCTGTAGTGTTAATAGAGGCTGGGACTAGACTGACACCCTGCCAGGAAGACTGCTTGTTTGGCCTGCATGCAGCTGCTTTCATGTCTCCATTCTGCTTTCCCCTTTTCTTTCTTTGCTAGCCATGGATTATGCACTTTGTGCCATGTCGCTGGTTTTCTTTGAGGGAGGACTGGTTTCCCCTGTAGCTGACTGGCACCTTCATGTGCCTTCAGGTATGCCAGTGGTTGTTTTCCTGGCCTCCTGCTCTCCTGGGGCACTGTGGAGGGCAGGCGGAAGTAGCTGCTGCAATTTCTTTTAACTGTAGTATGCCATGGCTATATGTCATGGCAGGGAGGTGGGGTGGTGTTTTCTGGGAGAGGGGTGGGGGCATGGCAGGACACCAGCACTGTTTTTGGTTCCTCTGCCCTACCCATGGCATGGGGATGGTGAGACGGATCTCCGCCAACCCGGGTTCACCAGCAATTTTTTTCCATGTCACATGCCAACCTGGGAAGAGACGGCTGCAGTGGCCTGCCCCAGGAAGGCCTAGCAATCCACCTGACCACCACACTATCTGTTTTCACACCCAGACTGACCCTCTCCATCTGGGAGAGAGGTTCTGTGTAAATAAATGTATTATTTATTTATTTATTTATTTATTTATTTATTACATTCATTTACTGTATATAAGATTTAGAGATAAAATTGTGACAATTGTCTAACAATTCATGAAAAGCCTATCAATGTATAGGATCAGTTCTATTTACAGGCATCTGGATATTTATTTATTTATTTATTCATTTTACTAGTATTTTTCTATCCCACCCCCCTCCTGCTCACAGAGAAGCTCGGGGCGGCTTTAAAAATGCATAAACAATAAAACCACACATAAAATATCATTAAAAACATTTAAAGTGATAAAAGAACTAAAAGGGCAGAATTCCTCCTCCCCAATGCACCCCACCCTACCCGTCTCCCTCTCCAAAGGCCTGGCGGAACTGCCAGGTCTTACACTGTCTATGAAAAGAGGGGAGGTCCGGGGCCAGGCGGGCCTACGTTGGGAACCAGTTCCACAGCCTGGAAGCGGCCACCAAGAATGCCCTCCTCATCTTCACCACCCGGGGGGACTTTGAGTCGGGTGTCCCTGGCCGACCACAGGGGCCGCAATGCAATCCAGGGACTGAGGTGGTCTTGCAGGCTAGCCAGGTCCTGGATGTTTAGGGCTTTATAGGTCATTACCAGCACCTTGAATTGGGCCCAGAAGATAATAGGCAGCCAGTGCCAAGAATGGAGCACTGTTGTAATGTGCTTGGAGCGACCCATCACCATTAAGAGATGGGCCGCCACATTCTGCACCAGCTGCAACCTCCAGACTATCACCAAGGGAAGCCCCATGTATAGTTCATTACAGTAGTCTATCTAGAGGTGATAAAGGCATGGATGATGGTGGTCAGATTCGAGTCCTAAACATACAGCCACAGCCGTCGTACAAGATGTAACTGGTGAAATGCTCCCCTTGCCACAGCCTCTGCCTGGAGATCCAGGTGGAGCTGTGAGTCAAGGAGCACCCCCAGACTATGGACCTGTGTGGCCATAGGGGGGCACACCCCATCAATGATGGGGGCCACCAGCACCCCAGTCCTACCCACCAATATCACCTCTGTCTTGTCAGGATTCAACTTCAGATGGCTCGCCCTCATCCAGTCCCCCACAGCTGCAAGCACTGGGTGAGCAGTGCACTGAGACTGCTGGGTCTGGGTCTGCAGTAAAAGACAGGTAAAGTTGTGTCATCTGCGTACTGATGACAATCCACACTGAACCCTCTCACGACCTCACCCAAAGGCTGCAGATACACGTTGAATAGGAGGGGGGGGACAGAATAGAGCCCTGCAGACTCCACATGTGAGGTCCTGGGGAGATGAAGTACATTTCCAGAGAACCACCCGCTGAGTTCTCCCAGGCAGGAATGAGTGAAACCATTCAAGAACAATTCTACCCACCCCAGGCCAGTCTTGCAGCCAAGCCACCAACATCTCATGGTCAACGGTATCAAATGCAGCTGACAGATCTAATAGAATTTAAATAGATCTGCCCCAGTCTAATTCACGGTGCAGGTCATCAACCAAAGTCACAAGTGCAGTCTTATTGCCAAACCCAGGGTGAAAACCAGACTGTGAGGGATCAAGAAAACTGACCCAATCTAGATGCCCCTGAAGCTTCTAAGCCACCACCCATTCAATAACCTTCCATAAAAAGGGAAGGTTAGAGACTGGCCGATAGCTTACCGGGGAGTCTATGTCAGGAGATGGTTTCTTGAGCAGGGGCCTCACCACTGCCTCTTTGAGGTGACTCAGCACTCTGCCCTCCCTAAAGGAGGCATTGACAACTCCTGCCAGCAACGGCCCAATGTCTCCCGTCAGGCCTTGACCAGACAGGATGGGCACGGATCTAATTCACAACAGGTGGCCCTTACAGCCCCAAGGACATCCACTGCATCAGAGTGTGACACCCACTGAAATTGATCCCATGAAATCAGATAAGGTGGGTCCTCCATCCCTTCAGTTTCACCTACTGTTATAAGTGCAGCATCGAAGTCGCGGTGAATCTGAACGATTTTATCCACAAAAAAGTCAACAAGTCACAGCGGGCACTGGAAGACTCCAGTTCCAAACGGAGAGAGGTCAGACTGACCAGCCGCTGCAACACCCAGAAAAACTCCTCTGGACATGACTTTGCAGATGCTATTAGGGCAGCAAAGAACTCTTTCTTTGCTGCCTGCACCATCGTAGCATAAGCTTTTAAACTAGCTTTATGTCGTAATTGGTCCATTTCAGCACGACTCCAGTGTCACTGTCGCTCCAACCACCATCTTTCCTGCTTCATCCAGTGCAGGTCCTCTGTAAACCAAGGGGACCCGTGTCGTTGGTATTCCGGAAGCGGACGCCTGGGAGCCGTTTGATCAATGGCCTCAGTCAACAAGTTGTTCCAGAAGACAATGAGGTCATCAAGCGAACGGTCTTCGAGATCAGGAGGTAATTCCCCATGGGCATTCTGGAACCTCTCTGGTTCCATAAGTCTCAAGGGGCAGACCAACCAAACTGGTCCTACACCTCTCCGGGGGCAGACATGTGCCAGGGGAGAGGTCCAGAGGAGATAATGATCTGTCCATGACAAGGGTGTAGTTGATACATCCCCCACCATTGGATCCCCTCCTCCCCCCCCTTCAAGTATTGAAAAAGTAGAATAGGCTGTCAAGTACAAGAGAAGACTATCCAAAACAATTTGGGATTTTTTTCTAAAACAAGTTACTATGTTTCTATTTCTAATGGAGAGTTATCTCTGTTGAAATGAATAGTAATTTTGCCTAAGTAAGATGCTTAGGATTATCCCATACGTGGGATAGCATCATCAATGTTAAAAAGAACTACTGAATATAGCTGAAGATTTGGAAACAATTAAAAGACACTGCCAACTCCAGAACCATTCAGACAATGTTAACCTTATTTTAGTGATAAACTGCAGTCTGATATGTCTGTTTCTGAAATTGTATTCTTGCTCTGGGAGCAGGATGAGAGGCAAAGAAATTGATGCAGACCTGAAAATACAGTGTGTGGCCAGTCTGTTTTGTGATGATGATCAAGGCAACTGTGTTCCCTGGTCACATGGGTCTAACTGCAAGACTATTTTTCTTTAGGCTTCTAAGACATCAGTCCAACTGTGAAAAGGCAGAGCCTAGGAGAAAGCAAAAACATTCCTGCTGAACAATTTACAGAACAGTGTAACACTATCCAGCCATCTAAGAGGCAGAAACGGGGGCTTTTTGGAAGCCAATGTTACACCAGGAGGAAGCACGGGACTGGAGAAGAGGAATCCAATATTAACTCATACTGAAAAGTGAATCAGTAATTGTAAGAAATTCATCCACCTGAGTTTCCTTGGGGCAGGAGAGCAGAACGGGAACCTTTAACATGCACTGTACAGTCTAAGGAAATGTACTGTAGTTTCTGAAATCTCAAAGGCTGGGACAGTGCAGCAAGACTTGCCTGAGCTGTTGTTTTCAGTGGACTATGGCTCAGGCCCTAAAACAGCTACCAGACCATCCAGAGAGAGAGAGAGAGAGAGAGAGAGAGCTCTGTCCCCGCCCATCCAGGTCTTTGAAAATTCCAAGCATAAAAGATGTGGTTAGCAGAAAACATTCAACTTCCTTATATTCTCAGCACAATATGATCTTGCTCTCCTGCACAGGACTTGTTGTTCCATTCCATATTTTATTATTTGATCTACTGTCTCTAAAATGTAGGCATTTTTTTGGTTTAAGTATGCAAGTCTCAATAAAGCTTGTTTCTTGACTTGACATCATTCACAATTCACATGTGCAAAACTCCTCCGAATGGACATTCTTTTATAAAAATGTGTAACCTGCCAAATCCAAAACATCTAAAAGAGTCACGACAGTAGTCCATCTCAAAATGAAACACTACTGCCCCTCATCCTCCATCTACAGCTGATTAAAATATACTGTAATTTCCTCTGCAGGTTGAGAGATTTATCAGACATTTCCACTTCTTCATTATGGGGAAAGGAACCGATGTTTGATGTTTAATGGTGGTTTTGCCAAAATGACCTTCTTGTACGTAGTCATCTGAGCACTTATCTTAGCCACAGCAATGACAAAGAGGCAAATTACAAAACCTCAAAAGTTGAATGTATAAGCACATGTAAAAGTTACTGTACATAAAAAACATGTATGTGTTATAAAGTTATAGCATGGGAATCATTAGCAAAAACTGTTTCCTGTTGTTTCTGATGGAATTATTTCAAAGACTTTCTTTGCTTAATATTTCCTCTACCTCCACAACAGACTATGTAACTACTTGTTGCAAGTAACATAGTGCTTTCATTGAACTGAGGGACCTTTTACTACCCTTATTGTATCTCTTACTAGATCCAGCTGACAAGTACAGTTCTGTGACTTTATATTTTAACACACTATATACAATTGTTAATGTGTTAGTATAATGATGGTGAAATTGCAAAAAAAAGATAGTAATGGATTCTGCTTAAGTCAAATTTTGCCAGCCGTGTAAAAATGTTTGGGGCTGATCCCATGCCCTGCGGACTCCATATGCAGTTGTGCAAGAACAGCAAACCATACAGACCTCAAATACAGGCAGTGGCACGTTGTGCCGCAGAGAATCTGTGTGCATGCAGATGGGATCCACGGGGCATGGGATTAGCCCCACTGACTTATCAGAAACTCTGCTTAAACAGACCTAAAGAAAGTGGATCTGGAGAGGAAGAAAACTGATGATCACATTAAGGCCACTTTCAGACATGCCCCCCCCCACGCATATTCTGGCTGTGGGGGGGAATGCACAGCCAGAATATGTGATCGGCCAGTCTGGAACCACCCCCATCCCCCTGCGCGGCTTTGCCGGCAGAGATGTGCAGGGATGCAGAGCAGGAAATTGAGGTCTGCATCCCTGCACGTCTCTGCTGGCAAAGCTGCGCATTCCGCCCAGCAACCAGAATATGCATTGGGGGGGGGGGGGAGTCTAAAACTGTCTCTGCTAGCACCAGGTTTCTTCTTCTCCAGTTTACTTGCCTTCCCTCCCTGCAGAAGTTGAGTCAGAGCAGACAGCACAGCATAGCTGTGTGTGCATGTGTAATCCTGTCTGTTCTAACTCTCGGAGTCTTGGGTGGTCTGGAGATGGGGAAACCTGGTGCTCACAAAGCTGCTAATTTTGCTGTGCAGGATGGGGCGGTATAGAAATCTAATAAATGAAATGAAATGATAATTTTTACTGGGTGCATATGTAATATACTTTACATGTTAATAATTCAAATGACCAGGGTTCAGGATTCTGCTTCTCCAGATCAAGAAGCAATACATCTCAAAAGACCTGGGGCTGGGAAAAACAATTATCAGGAAATCCAAGTTATGTAAGTTCTACTTAAGTGAATTCCACTGTAGTGAAAACTTTACTGCTGATTAAATATTCCAGATTAACAGCACTGGTGACTTCTACCAGGCCCCAAAGACAACTCAGGACAATTAGCAGCTACTGTAGCTTTCCCACGCCATCCTGGATGATACAACTCCTGAGGAATTAGGTTATTTCATTTCCTTGGCTTCTTCCGTTCTTCGTCTTTATGTTGAGACTACCAACAGGAGAATTATTATACAATAATTTTAAATGTGGACTCATCTATCTGGAAGTCAGTTGAGAAACCACAATTTGTTTAATAGATCATTGAACAACAAATCTCTGGTCACTGCTTCTAGACACTTTTGGAATAGCTACGTTTGAGTTAGTGATCTAGAGTTTCCATATTCGTTACCAGTCCCCTGAGCTGTTTTGACTCCTGAACATATATTCTCTGAACCAAATAGATGGTGCAATGAATTCCAAAATATGCAAGTTCCAAAGCAAAACTGTAATGACAGAGGTTTTGCCTCACAAAGTTTCATGTGAGGTGTTGATATGTGGGGTTTGTTTCTTGTTCTTTTACCTTTTGGTTTGGCATTTAGTTTTGATCAACTCAGAAATTCAAAGAGAACAGTAGTCAAAGTAGGATTTTAACTTGTTTCATAGTATCATAAGCCCTTTTTACACAAGCTGTGGTGCGGGGAGTCAGGGGTCAGTGTGTGCCGTGGTTCGTGTATGGTGGGTGAGGGGAGGTTGTAGATGGACACACACCCATCTACACCCACCTCCACCCAGCAAAACACATGGATCAACCACCGTTTTCCCTGGTTGCTTCGATGATGGGTGTAGGTGGGTGTAGGTATGCATGAATGTGCGTGGGAGCGCACATACACACCTGCCATGGGTTTCACATTGGAAGCACCCACTCATGAACACCCAGATTTCTGGGTATTCGTGCATGGGTGCTACCCATGTAAAAAGGGCCATATTATTGCAGTTTTTTATTTCAAACTATTTACCAGCCCAGGTTCGGACCAGTTTCAGTGAAACCCTGGGACTGATTCTCCCTTCTTTTTCTGTGGAGGAGAATAAGCAAAGAAGGAGGGAAAGGAAATTTTAAAATTCTTTTGTATTTGTACTTATTCTTGTACTGGCCCCTGCCAAAGGGCAGCTTCGGAGCTGCTGTCTCCTAAATTGTGACAGTTGAGATTAATCAGATTGATAGGGATGTGCAAATGCGGTTCGGTAGTTCAGAGTTTGGACTGAACTCGAATAGTTCGGTTGACCGAACTAAACTTTCGAACCGAACTCAAATTCGACCAAACTGTTCGGTTGAATCTGAACCAGTTTGGAAGGCCAAAAAACCCAGTTTTGAATGTACAAACTCGGTTCAGAAGTTTGGAATTCAACTGAACTCAAATAGTTCGGTCGACCAAACCGAACTTTTGAACTGAACTCGATTTTCAAACTGAACCGAATTTCTGAACTCGATTGTGTTCGCACATCCCTACAGATTGATCATGCCCTTCTGGACTTGGCCCACTACAGGATGTGGCACTGAGCATTTGAGAAGCACTTTGGTGCTTAATGAACCCACTTACACCAGAGTGAGTCTTCAGGAGCTGGTTACAGCTCCTTTCACATTACAGACTTATCAGTCCCTTGGGCATGGTTGGAATGAAGCCTGAAACAGTTTTACATGAGAAAGAAGAGCCAGTGTTACTCTTTCTTTCCCAGTAGTGGGGAGTGTCAGGATGTTCTTTTCAGAGTTGGTTTAATTCTGAGGAAAGGATACTGGATTCTTGCAGTGTTTACAGAGAGCTCAAATTTATGAATTGAGGAACGGATGGAAAGTGCTCCCTCCAGTCTACTGTAAGTGGGATAATGCAGGAGTCTATTGCACTGTCCAAGCCAAATTCTGGCCTGCTGGAGTACAAGCTTGGGAGAACTGATTCAGGTCCCCTGCTCTGCTACAGATTTCTTGAGTAACCTTGGGCTTAGCATTTCACAATTTTCTGTGAATTGACAGAATTTCAGTTCACAATTCACAATGGCTAGGAAGTTCCCCAATTCTAAAATTGGGGGTGGTCAGCACTTCTTACCTCACACTGTATTGTGAAGATTGAAAATTGTGAGGCTCCCATACACTCCATGCTAATGGGTGCCATGCAATTGCTGTAAAAGGAAGGGACTGCTGCATAATCAGAAACTGTGCATGTGACCTAAAAGCCTAACTCATCCAATCTTCCCTTTGACTTTGATTGCAGTTTTAACTCAGTTAAAACCATATCATAGCCAGATTCCTTCCACGAAGACACAGACAGGCACAGAAACACAAACACACACACACCTTTTTCCAAAGGGCATCGGAAATCGTTATTAAATTGATGACATATCTGTGCATGGTGTTAGACTATTTGTTAGTATTTCATAGCTACTTGCTGTTCTGCTGTATACTGGTAAGAAAAAATGGTAGTTCCTTGACTCTTGTAACTGAGCAAAGATTTGATGAGACAAAACAGACATGTCCTGCATTATCTGAGGACTGCAAAGAAGAAAGAAAGAGAATTGTTATAATGAAACCCAGCTGGCTGATAGTCATGTTTAAATTCTGTATTAATTAGCTGGAGGAGATGGAAAGAAGGTTTTTAATTTCCAGGACGAAAAACATGCCCCTTCAGATTTATCGAGCAGATTTTAAAAAGCATATACTGTACATTTAGAGAATCTTGCCTCATTAGAAACATGAAAGCTTGGTTTTAAGGGAGAAGTAAGTCGTGTTTTCTGTTTTCCAGAACCACGTACAGCAATGCAGGGTCTGACAATTACTAGCTGTCCTGGTTGACGTTTACTGCTGAGCTCTGGCCTGTGTAAACCTATAAACTTTGACTGTGGGTCCGTCTGGCTCCCCTGGCTCTGAGACAGAGAGAGAAGAGAAAGACAGACTACACAAGCGCCACCTTACTTACAAGTGAGTAACAGCAGCATGCTGGGGTTTCACTTTTATATCATGAGTCCTATTATTATCATTTGCTGAGAACACTATATTTTGTTATTTGAAATATGGGCAAACTACCTAGAGCCTGGTCCTTTCCTTATTAAAGTTAATGAAAGTTTTGCTATTTTTTAAAACAGAAAAGCAGGAACAGGCCTTGCAAGAGCAAAGTACTATTAAAAGCAAAAGACTTCCCAAAGCAGTATAATCTAAAGACTGATCTTGCCAGTGCTGAAACTAGGACAGAGAAAGGGAATCGGTGGAGCCTGCATGAATAGAACCCTTCAAAACAAGAATCCTTTTAAAATGGGCTGCAGTGTGGGGTGGGGTGGGGTTGGTGGTGTATGCCAGTGTGGGGGTGGGGGGGAGGAGACAGTACATGGGTGCACACCCATCTCCACCCACCTCCATGCACCGAGCAATCGCCATTCTGGCCAATTGCTACATGCATGGGCTACGGGTGGAGATGGGTGTGCCCCGGGAGTGTGCACTTATGCATCGCCACCCACCCGCCGTGGCGGTCATATGGGCAGCACCCACGCACACCCACACAGCATGTCTGTGTGGGCCTGTTTTGTTTTAAAAGGACCAAAGTTTACCACACTCACCAGCAGAGGGGGTGGCGGGCAGCCCCATCCCAACTTAGCTACAGGGTAGCAGAGCCCCCACAGCAACCCAGCTTGGCAATTTCCTCTATCCCTCACCAGTCCCAGCCCAGAAACCTGAAGTCAGTGAGCTGGGCCCCCAAGGGTCTGGGACTGTAGTGGCTTACAAAATGGTCTATTCAGCAGTGCCAGTTGGATGCTGGGGACTGTCAGGCTGGGTCACTAGTCTGTGGCAGCTGGTCAATTCCAACTTAGAAATACCTGCAACCGATCCCATCCCCACCCCACTGGATCCGGGGGCCGGATCTTCCAGGGTATACTACAGTGACAATTTCTGCAGGTGGTACTACTGTCCCAAGGGTTTAATTTGGTGCTAGTGCACTGGATCTTGCTGCCATTTAAGTGAAACGAATGTTTTGCCATTGAATGATTTCAATATGATCAAAATAATTTCTGCAACCAAAAATCAAAAGTACATTCTTCCATGTGGGTGAGCTATTGTGCTTTTGTGGAGCTCTCTGGAAATGGACAAACTTAACCAAGTCTGAGAACCAAAACACACTTGTACTGGCAGGACCCAACTGAAGCCAATACAGCTCCCCTACAGTGCAAGTGCATTGCTATCTCAGTCACTAGTGCTATCTTTTTTTAATTTATTTTTTATTAAACATTAAAACATATGAGTACATAACAATACCAGGATACAGACTAAGCAAATATAGCTTGGTTTCACCCTTTTAGAAATTGTTATCCACATGCGTTACAAAATTAGATGTTTCTCTGACTTTTTTCTCTCATTCTTTTTGAAAGTGGAGTATTTCAATAGCCACTAGTGCAATCTTGATCCCGTTAAAATCCGTGGGAATTTTGCCAACAGCTTCAATGGAATCAGGATTGCATCCCAAAAATATAAAATCTCACTTTCCTCTCATCAAATTACAATGCACAAGGAATATATTATTTTGACATATATCATAAAATCCTTACATTAGACACTCCTTATCTGCTTTTCATTCCAGCTAGGATATGTCATCAGAATAAATATTAGGGATGAACAAAAATGAAACCGATGACTAAATTCAAAGATTTGCATCCACTCACAAATCTTTTACTCACAAATTTAATCAAATTTTAATATTGATTTGAACTTCAACTTTGTACAGATAAATGTTTGAGTCTTAATAAAGCCAAACAGTCTGATTTTCAATATTTTGATGAGAAAATTTAGTATTTTTGACATTTGAGTAATGGATATTCCAATATTCAGTGGGTATACTCTGGAAAAAATGGTTTGTGGATCATGACCAAAATTGTTAAATTCATTCATGCAGTGAAATAATGTACCCTGCATCATGTGATCACAAATAACAATTTCTCAGTAATAAAATGCTGAATTACCAATATCAAAACATTGTTTATTCAATGTCAAATATTAAAATGTGAAGTAAAAACATGAATGGCACATCATTTAAAAAAAAAAAAAAAAAACCAAATACCCATGACCACCTTTTGTGAGTTTTGTTTGCAACATTCACAAATGAGATGTAGATTTCGTATTTGAACTTGAAAAGGTAAATTCATAAAAGGTGGAAAATTGGAAGACTCCACCTTAAAAAAAATTGGGAAATATTCAAGTCTTATTGAACATTTATTTTTCCTTAACAAAAATAATATAGTGGTGATGACGTAAGGTAGCTGCAAACCCATTCAACCAGACCTGCAACAGCTTTTTATCCCCAGATCCCACCAATGACTGTGCTTGTTCTTTTCACCATTATACTCTGGCATTTTTGATGTTTTGAAATTATAGAAGTACTTTGAGTAAAATGAGGTGGTCAAACCCTAAAGCCCTCAAACCAGAGTTGCAAAATAGACTACTAGGCCAGCAATAAGTTCCCACCCACCCTCTTCAGTTTTGCAGGAGAGTAACCTTTGTGCCACTCCAATCAGAAAGAAGAAGCAGGGACTTGGGGCAAAAGTCTGAAAAAGGGACTGTCTAGCGACCTCTGCTTTTGGCGCAAAAGGAAGTCTCATCTTGGGCAAGTGCCTGCCTGCCCACCTGCCGATGATTAGATGTCACTACGCTGTGAGCCTCTGCAGGTCACCAGTTTGGGGGGCCAGGAAGGAATTTTTCCAGGCATCTCCGATTGGCCAAGAGGAAACTCATTTTTTTGTTTTCCTTCCCCACAGAGTTCACGTTAAATTGACAAAAGTTTTGCTATGTTGTTTGAATTTTGTCACACTCAATGGTCCAGTGGAAAATTGGAATTTTGTATGACGGACACAGCTGGAAAACATGAGTCATCTCCTTATGAGATGGGAAAGGGGGTATCACAAGCACCTTGAGTGCAGTCCAGCGCTCAGTCCTCCCCACAGACCAAGGTCGGTGCAGCCAATTAATCTGCAGGACCGGTGCAGTCCCATATCTGTGTGGCACAGCACTTGCCTCTGATCGTGGGGTCTCACTAAGGGCTCCCAGAGGGAACAGCATGCACACACACATGCACATTCCAAGCCAGGAGTCTTGGGAAAATGTGGGTTGGGGTAGTTTGGCTTCATGCAAGGGAGGCCAGACTTGAGCTGTACCTCAGGGACTCCAAGGGTTAATGTTTAATCACTACTGGACCAGGTTTTATTGTGGGGAGGGCATTCGGGGCCCCTCCCTGAATTTTTGGCATGTTGAAGTTAAATAAAAAGTGCAGTCTTTTAAAACCCAATGATTGTGTCCTTGCTTCCTACCATGCTGCAGTGAAAAATGTCCATTTTATGTACACACTCAAAAATGGAACTGTTGAGTACAAAATTTCTCTTGCACGTCTACTGCTCTAGAAATGATACTCACATGGACATTCAGCATATTTTATTCCAATATGTGGACAAGGAAATCAGAATAATATAAACAGTGGGATTAATATGTGTTAAGCAATGTAGATTTCTCAATCCCACTTTTTTCTCTTGGATTGTTTCATAAAGATAGTTTACATGAGACTCATTGCAAACACACACAGTAGTCATCTAAACCAAGGCGTTGTTTCTATTCTAAGTCTTCCTTTATATCAATAGGATTCAACTAGTCCTATAACATAACCACATTGATCTTTATCTTTAAATCAGATCCATGCAATCAAACCTTTGCACTCTCGTGCAGCCCCACATACTTCAGTTTTACTGTGCATCTCTACATGACGGTCTACCCACATAGATCAGATTGCAACATCAGGCCCAATATGTCATGAATTAAAAATTTCTTGATTCAATATAAAATGTATGAAGTCTTGTATATTCCCCTAGACTATTTTTCCTACTTGGACATTTAAACAGAGCTGTTTAAAAACTAGATCAAATTCACAGGGTGGGGAAAAAAATAAAAATTAGACTTCAATCAGCCAATAAGTTGGGGAGATGCAGAAATGAGGCTATAACCAGGGATCCACATTCACTACGTTTACCCCACTGGTGGTAATGGGGGAAATGACTATAACTTCATAATTGGGTCACTGACTATAACTTCATACTTGCTTTGTGGTTAAATGTTACATTTCTTTATCATGCTTCAGGGTATCCAAGAATAAGGGGTATTTTCAGACGTTACGAGATCACAGTCAACCACAGTGAACCACGATCAATTTTGCGGCGGGGCCAAAGCACCCTGAACGTCTGTTGGGCGGCCGTCAGATGTTCACTACACTCGATTCCCACATGGGGTCAATGACAACCACGCTTCCGGGGCTCCCCGCGGGATGCTCGCCGCAAGCGTGGTCAAAGAGATTCCCAGCGGGAAGCAACGAAAAGGAACATCTGGACGGAGACCACGGCCCGGAATCCCAGGCGGGATTCCAGGCCGTGGTCAAATCGGGCGGGCGCTGCGGCCGTATTGGCCGTGGCGCCCGCCCATCTCCCCAGAGGGCGGGCGGCGGGGAGCGTGGAGGGGGCAGGGCCATGCGGCCATACGTTGCGCAGCCCCACCCCCTCCCCGATTCCCTGCCGGGATCACCCAGCACGTCTGTTCAGGGCTTTTATTGGCCACGGGGGGGGGGGTGGTGGTTCTGTTCACACCCACCGGGGATCCACCATGGTGAATCGGGACGGCGTAACGTCTGAAAATACCAAGGATGCTGTCTCTTATACACATCTAGATGTGTATAAGAGACAGGTCCCGTCACGTCTGTTTGGGGCTTTTTTTGACCACAGGTGGTGGTTGTTCGGTTCACCCCTGCCGGGGATCCACCATGGTGAATCGGGACGGCGTAACGTCTGAAAATACCAAGGATGTGTTACATGCTCTAAAACGGAGTTGGGGAACCTTTTCCTTTTTACAGGCCACTTTGAAAATGAGTTCCCACTCCTTGGAGCTGATAGGAGTTGGGGGCAGGGTGCTTATGGGGTATGCTCAAAATGGGGGAAGGAAAGGGAAGATCCAAAATAAATCATGATCAGCAACATGGATCCATCCCCTATCCTTGACTTCATGCCCTTATTTCCACTCTCCCTGAAAACATTCCTTCCATTCTTAAAGTTAGGGACAAGATCCCTGAGCCAGATCCAGGAATTGGAAAGTGACCATTTAAAAATAGTCATAGGGCACAGGTCTGAGGTTCACCACCCCTGCTCTAATACCTAAAAAGTATTGATTGGTTTTTTTATTGGTGATCTTTTCCACTTAAACCAAGTCCATATAGCACAGGTCCATTACTTCTACTCGAGCTTCAAGCACAGTGTGAAAATCAGGGACATTCAGTGACCAAAGCAGAGCAGATTGTAGGTAGTAACTGATGTGTCGGATAGATGCATTTACTGAGAAACAATTCTTGAACAAAGAAAAAATACAATACTTGCATTTTGTAACACCTGCTGTGGAAATCAATTTATTTTTTCAAATACAATACAAGACAGTTCTCAGAATACAGGCAAATAAGTATAGCAGCACAGATGTTTTCTGCCATCATCCGCTATGTTGTGTATAAACTATTGAAAAGATAATCAGACATGATGTCCCTAGTAATGGATTTTTTTTTTCTTTTAAAGTAGGTCATAATTTTCCTCTCCGACTGTAAATCAGATTTTCCTCTGCATTGAGGACTAGGCATGTGAAGCTGACATTGAAATCTGTCTGTAACTGCAAAAAAGAGAGCAGCAGCAGACCCTTGGGGTATGTTGATATTACAGCAGCCACAGGGCACACTTTCTACATTTCTGAAGACTCCAGTTCTTAGCATTGAATCAGGCAGGTAAGAACTCCTAGCCGATAGGCTCAGACTTCTCTTTCCACACTATCAGAATGAAAATGGAACTTATTAAAAACACCCTGGAAAAAGAAAACAATCTTCCTTTGTGCAGATGTCAAAAAGATAAAACCCAAAGGTTTTATCTGCAAGTCCAGATAATCTTGAACAGTGTTTTTGAAAAGGAGTAGTTGTATGTTTCAGGTAACCAGCACTTTGTAGAAGGATGGTCCTGGAGGAGCATAAGGCAACATTGGTGCAGTATGTCAAAACCACACAAGCTGTACATACTCACTTTGTTCAACACTTATTTGTAATAGAAAACATGATTTCATTCACATATATTTTGCATCTTGTAAATATTTACTTATCACTCATGCAGGATGCTACAAAGCATAAAAACACACATCACCAGTTGAACATATGTAGCCAGCATTTTCTCTGTTCATTCAACACAGCAGATCTACTCTGCTCTCTCTCTCCATAAACTGTAATGCAGTTAACATGTGGCAGTTCTCTTTTTGGCTAACTGCTAAGAGGAAAACAAAAGGCTTCCAAAAATTTGCACAATATAATTTCTCTTTTTCCCTATGTATATTTTTGATTTTTTTCTCTCTCTCTATTGATCTTTGATCTGTATAAGTATACAGTGACATTTCTTTGTATAACCTGGCACCTAGCATGAGTACAATAATTACAAGCACAGCCAAACATATAATAGTATGTGGATTCAGGGGGGAAATATTATAGTGACTTTATGGCTGACTACTGTGATGTGGAATCAACTGGAACACTGAAAGAAGGTTGATTGGGAAAGTGTCCACTAATAATTTTTGAAACTCTCGAGAAGTTCTATGGTGAAGATTTCATCAGTCAACCTACTGATTGAGCAAAGTACTTGTGCATATGACTTTCAAGTCAGTTGATTTCAGTCGTATTCTCTCAGCCATATAGTTACGGGTATTCTTAAGTACTTTTGTTGAGGTGAGTTTTAATTTTTACACATAAAAAAATTAGATATACCCAATTACATTGTGTGGTATTGGAGCACAATATATGAATATGGAGTTCTTAATGAGCCCTATGTCAAATCAAAATGGTCCAGTAAAGTACAGAGGGCAAAAAGTGTGCATAAATGAGTGAATTCATATTGCAGAAGTTTGTGCCAAGGTTTTCTATTGTTGCACTCGTATAGATTTCTATCACCATTTTTTTTTTTTAACTTTGAATTTAATGCTCAAATAAATGTCAGTTCAAGTTCAGTCAAAACTGCTGACTTGTGTTTTTCCATCAAAATTATGGAAAGATAAAATTTTCATTGTTTTTCACACAAATGCATAATTAGTTCCAGGTTTACCCAAAAGCTTTCCAGGATCTTTGCCTCTGGATCATCTCTACCTTCAAGCACTGAAAAAGTGAGCTCAAAGGAAGACAGCACACACGATATGAGGGCATGCACCAAATGATGGGGAATTGATCCATCTCAGAGATCCACGATTTGGACCTTTCCCTTTCTTTCCTCATCCTGAGCACACCACTTAAACACTCCTGCACTTAATTCCTACCAACCCATGGAGCTTGTACTAATTTTCAAAGTGGTCCACAGGAGGAAAAAGATAATGTACCCCTTCACGATCATGAATGCTTTATTTCCAAATCCTGAAGTAAGGTCTGCCCCTGGAGGCTAATAGATCCAACTACTGTCTAAAATTCTCTGGGGGATTTACCTAATGACCTTAGCACTTACTCTGTTGATGACCTGGTTGTTATTTGAAATGACATCTTGACTGTGGCCATCAACACGGTTGCACTCAGGCATCCACTCCCACCACTGCAACAGCATAGGTCCCCCTGATAAATGGAGGACCGGAGGAAGCTGAAGTGGGAGGAAAGGCGGCTAGAGTGCAGTTGGGGTGCTTGACTTGTACTGAAGCTGACCGATTGTGGCACAGATAATTTTTAACGGACTATGATGCCATAGCTGCAATGGTGGCTAAGTAAGATTTCTTCTCCACCATCATAGAGTCTGCTAAATTTTGTCCAGCTCCTGTTCTGGGTGGTGAGGGGACCAGTTAATCTGGCCTGTTTCTGCCCAGAACTAGAGTCATGTAATGACTGCTGTGACATTTTTATTAATTACTTTGCAGACAAAATCGTTCATATTCACCACGACTTGAGTGCTGCCATTTTATTAGCAGAATTGGAGTTTGGGGTTATGGAAGCTCTGTCTTGTCCTATTTATTTGGATCAGTTTCAATCGGTATCACCCACTGATGTGGGGGAAGTGCTTGGGGCATTGAGGGTAACCAGTTGTGAATTAGATTCTTGCTCATCCTGGCTTGTGAAACCCAGCTGGAAGACATTGGGGCTATTGCTGGATGGGGTTGTCAGTGCTTCCCTTTGGGAGGGTACAGTGTTGGACATCCTTAAAGGTGCAATTGTCCAGCCCCTGTTTAAGAAACAATTCTTGGACACTGACTCTTTGGTCAGTTATAGGCCTGTCTCTAGCCTTCCCCTTTTAGGGAAGGTTATTGAACAGGTGGTTGCTCAACAGCTCCAGGCCCATGATGCCATCAGATTCCTGCACTCATTTCAGTTGGGCTTTCATACTGGATACGGCATGGAGACTGCGCTTGTGGCCATAGTTGATGACCTGTACCTGGAAACTGAAAGGGAAACTCTACCCTGTTGATCTAATTAGATCTATCGGTAACCTTTAATACTGTTGATCATAAGATGGTGTTGACATGACTGAGGGACCTGGGGGTGGGTGTGACTGTTCTTGAGTGATTCCGCTCCTTTGTGTTGGAAAGGTCTCAGAGAGTGGTGATGAGCAATTTCATGTCATGCTCTTGGGGCCATCCCTGTGGGGTTCTTCAGGGTTCCATTTTGTCTCCCCTCTTGTTCAATGTGTATATGAGGCTGCTGGGCGATGTCATTTGGAGGTTTGGGGTGAATTGCCATCACTATGCTGATGACATGCAGCTCTACCTCTCTTTTTCATCCAAACCAGGCCCTGCTGTCTCAGTGCTTACCTGATGCCTGGATGCTGTCAAGGACTGAATGAGGGTGGGCTGATTAAAGTTGACAAGACTGAGGTGGTGATGGATGGCCGGCCTTGTGACTTGGGAGGAATTGGGACTCCTGTTATTGCTGAGGTCTGGTCCCCTTTGGTCATTCAGGTTCTCAACCTTGGAGTGCTTCTGGACCTTTTGCTGTACCTGAACTATCAAGTTGTGGCAGTGGCCAGAAGCACTTTTCATCAACTTCATCTGGTGAGGAAACTACAGCCTTTTGTCTCTGATTTGGACTTGGCTGCTGTCATCTGTGCTTTCATCACCTTGAGGCTAGATTACTGCAATGTATTATATATGGGGCTGCCTTTGATCACTGTTAGGACTGGAAGTTGCAGCTGGTGTAGAATGTGGTGGCCTGACTCCTTTCAAGGATGGGGCACCGGCAGTACACTACAGAAATGCTCTGAAGTCTGCACTGGCCAACTATAGCTTTGGGGGCACAATTCAAACTTAAAGCCCTAAACAGCCTGGGGCCCATGTATCTGAAAGACTCCCTTTCCTACCAAGCTCCGTCGCAAACCCTGCGGTCGGCCAGGGGCGCCCTCCTTTGGATTCCCCGTTACTCTTGTTTGATTAATAGGGGCACACAGGAACGCATTCTCATTTGATGTCTCAATATTGTGGAATTCCCTCCTCCTGGAGGTCCATCTGAGTCCAGGCCTCAGCATCTTTTGGAGGTGATGTAAAACTTTTCTTTTTATTAAAGCATTTGGCCGGCGAGGATAGGGAGAGGTATTAGGTGGAAGTTTGTTGGGGGGTTGGAGTTGGTTGGGTTTGGGTGGGTGGGGGATTTTAATTGTATTTTATGTTTTTTGTAAGCCACCCTGTTTAAGAGAACGTTTCTGGTATTTCTTTTCAAAGTCCCCCATTCAATCATTTGAGTAAAATAGGGAGGGTAAATATTTAAAGCTCCCTAATAATAATAATAATTAATAAAGTTATTTAATACTCATTTCTAATCCATTTTTGTTCCGTGAAGCAACATGTGTGATCACTTGCTTAAAATATCTGAATAACTCAGACCACACTACCACCTGCTGTCTGGGAAAAAAGATTCAGCCTTCCTTTTAATAAGTGTCAAACCTCCATTTCCACACAGGCAAAAAGCTGCAGAAGGATTAAATAAAAACAAGGAAAGGCAAAATTCCATTTCCTATGTAGTGGAGAAGCAACTCTGCAGGTTTAAACTTGCCAGCTATCTCATGGAAGTTTTTTTCCCCCCTCAGATTTTGCATTGCTAGCACTTTCACCTGAAACACAGCACAATTTGATTAGCTTTGAACAATGATACCATACAAACCAATGCACCATATCTTGCCCCTACTTATATTAGCATTTATGTCAAAATATTAAATAAATGAAAATAAAGTTTAATAAAAATCAGTTTCTTCTCAATAAAGGGGAAGGCAGCAAACAAAGACCTGCAGATAACAATGGAGTCGATGCAGTTCCAGGAAGCATGATGGATGAGACTAGACATAGGTTGAGCCCACGTAAAGCATACACATTCCCCATAAAATCAATTTTAGGGAAGCTGTATAAGTGACTGTATGCAGGTCTAGGTCAGTAGGGCCTGGTGACTCTGCAGGTCCATGAACCATCACTCTGCAGCAAGGATATATATTGATAGTTGGGGATATTTTTACCATTGGAATGAAATATAATTTGGAAAAAAAATTGCTTTACAAATTCTGACTTCGGTAGGAGGAAAGACTCCTACCTCCGCTTTTCTGTGGCGATACATGGCCTGTTTTGAATTGTGAGTCACTGGGTTGGCCAGAAAATAAAACTATATTATTTCATCCAGCTGCACATACTTATTACCAAGCAGGTGTGGAGCTTTCTCTTCGCTGAGTGAAGATACGCAGGACGTGGAGAGCTCAATCCCTGCATGGCCCTGTGGAAGGCAAGTGCTGCTGCTACATTTGCGCAAGCATCGGTGGCTGGGCAGTTGGAGCCCCCGTCTGGCCATGGTGGATCTGATCCAGGTCATGGTGGGCTAGAACAGATGTAATACCCTGTTTTAGCCTGCTCTGGCCTGGCCAGGCAGACCGTAGCCCAGACTATGAACCCGGAGGTCTCCAGGATCACAGTCCAGGTTTTCTGCTGACACACCCAGGAACAATCCCAGGCCAACATCTAGTGGTACACCAACAAATGTGCTGGTGGCTCATGGACCAAAGCAGGCCACCATATGTTTATTAACATCCTGTGGCAAAAAAGCCAGTTGTGGTTCAGTTTAAAATCCATTTAAATTAAAAAAACAACAACATTGTGCATGTGCAAAATGGCCGCCAGATCATTCTGAGAATGTGTGTCCTCTTTCAAAATGGTGGTGACAGCATCACTGCCATTTTGGGAAAGGGCAGCTGGTCTGCGCATGCGCATACTGGCTGCCCTTTCCCCCAATGGCAGCAATGCTGCTGCCGTCATTTTGAAAGAGGGCACACATGCACAGAATGGTCCAGTGGCCATTTTGTGCCATGTGCAGTGTATTTTATTCATTTTTAGAAAACATTTGAAAGGTTTTATTTGATTTAAATACAGATCCACAATACAGATACGTATTTAAATATAGAAATTCTGAGATCCGAACCACAAGCAAATCCAAACTGCAATTTCATCCATAAGACCACCCCTACTTAACAACGACACAGTCGATCCCATCTCTCATTTCCAGATGCACAATTTCTGCCTCCTGGCCCCTTAAGCCTAGTCAATACCTGGGGTGAAGCCAGCAGACCTTTAGAATTGTTTGAAAAGGTGCAGGGTTCCTTGGCCTCCAGGACCAAAGCATCCTATGAGCATTCTTTTAGGTAGTTTCAGGAATTCAGGGCAAAAAAATGGATGGATTTTGGAGGTTCCAATTTTGGAAGCATATATGATTCAGTTCCAGCTCATAATGTGGAGAAGGGACTTGTTATCTGGAATGATAGCTAGTAAGATAGTGGCACTCAATTATTTTAACAGTTTGATAGGCTATTTCTCCCTCTTCATGTGGAGAATGGTGGAAAACTGGTCATGATGACTGGCTCTAGTCACCCCCACTCTATTGGGCAAGCTGGTTAGAATTCTTGGGTGGGGGTGTTTTGGCAGCTACAAAGGTATCCTTATTTGAAGTCACATTTCAGCTGGCCTTTTTTCAAGGCATTCTGGGTGGGTGAGCTAGAGCCCGATTCAAAATGAAACAGTTCAGGCAGAGTTCTGGGCATAATGAATGTACAGGTTGGAGGTGGGGATTTGTTCTTGTGGGTAAGGCATTATAAGACAGACCAACAAGGTCTGGGCAAAACAATGGTACTCCACCCATTGAAGATTCCAAGCTCTGCCCATTCAGAGCAATGCGGCTTTACTTCGCTCAGCGCCCATGATTTCAGGGTCCCTTATTCCAGCACGACAATAGAAATTTCCACACACACAATCAGATTATTGCAGTGTTTAAGAAATGTTTATGTGACCTGAATCTCTCTCCTGAGAATTTGGGGTCACACTACTTTAGGATAGGTACAGCAAGCCTGTGCTGCAACCCTAAGGCTAAGTGACAGGGACATTCAGAAGTTGGGACATTGATATTCTGGAGCCTTTAGACCATACATGCAGGGAATGGACACCTGTCCTACTGAGTTTTAAGAGACTGATGTGTTCTGGGCAGTGTGTAACTTTCTTTTGTTTGCCACACCATTTCAGAGCTGAGAGGTGGCCAGAGGAGGATCAAGATTTGGATCATCAGCCTCAGCTTAGTTCACTGAACAGCTAAGGCCACTGGGAAGAGCCATCAGGGTCCTCGGCTGGGGCTGAGTTGCCGAGCTGAAATATTATGGATGGGTAAGAAGGGAGCAACTTCTGTTTATGCTGTATGCTGCCATGTGATCTTTCCTGCCAAGTTAAGGATGTGGGTGATCCTTAACTTCCCCGGGACACTGATTGTTTGCACCAGTACGATGAACAGAAGGGTTTGGTGGGGTGGGGTGCATCCCAAGAGGGCTGACAAGGCATGGAAGAAGGTGACTAAGGAAACCGAGAAGTGACTAGTGCAACAAGGTGGGCAATGTTTGAGGCATGACAAGATCCATCAGTCTCATTAAGAGTTATGTAGGGAAGATGAGGTCCACTTGTCTGACAAAGGTGTTGGTATCTATCTTAGGTATTTGGTGCAAACGTTAGAGGAGATTCTTGATTCTCAGTTGGGGGGCTGGGAGGTGAACCAGTCAAGCTGGCAGAGTCCAGTGTGGATAGTTGATAGTGTGAGGGAAACAGTTAAGTAATTAGAAGACATCTTGTTATGAGATGGGGAACAGGGAAAATGAGAAGGCAGGGGGAAGCCCAGCACCTGACCTTCCCAGGAATTGAAGGGGGTACAGAATAATCTGCAGGATGGATGTGGTCCCAGTTGGTACACAGGCCCCCTCTCCTTGCATCAGGGGCCTCAGTAGGGAGCCTCAAGGAGCACCCCTCCCGTCACCCAAGTGAGGCATCTTGGGAGTAACAGGAGGAAGTTAGCCCAATGGGATTGTCGCCTTAGGCCTGGAACTGAGCAGTACATCGGGGGGCCTTTAGAGTTAGAAAGTTATGTCCCATTGGACCTTTATTTGTTGGGGTTTTACAGCCCCCCTGACTGTTAGTTTCATTAATAAAAAGTGCTGCCTGTTTAATCCCATTGATGGGTGTTTTTAGATTAGCAGGTCAGTGAGGGGAGGTCTATGGCTCTGCCATTGAACACCCACATATGTAGAGTGTTGTGGAAGCGAATCAAATGGGAAGTTCCCAGCATGGCTACGATGGTCACAGAGGCAGCCACTGCACATTTGGTCTGCCTTGCACGGTGAACTCCAGGTTTCCTGGAAATGCGCCGTGAGTGGCTGAGAGTGGGTGTTACATTTATTTATTTATTTAGTTAGTTAGTTATTTAGTTATAAAATCTTGATACCCCGCCCTTCCTGACATAGAAGCTCGGGGAGGCTTAGAATAGCAAATAACAATAAACCATTAAAACACATAAAACAACTCATAGCAAGGAGGATATTAAAAACCCTTTCCCCCCCCCTCCTCTTCACCCATCTCCCCCACCAAATGCCAGGTGGAACAGCCAGGTCTTACAGCTACGTCAAAAAGAGGGGAGATCCGGGGTCAAATGGGCCTCCACTGAAATGAAGTTCCACAGCTGTGGTGCGACCACCGAGAATGCCCTCTCCATCGTGGCCCCCCAGAAGACTCATTACTCATACAAATACATTACTCATTTTAAAAGAATTGCTAAAAATCTGCAAGAAGAATTTTGTTTCTGTTTTCCCCTGCATGTGCTCCCTCTGTCCTGATGGATTAGACCTGAGGTCAGAGGCTAATCTATGGTCTGACATTCCTCTGAAATGAAATTCCACTTTCCTTTTCCCATAACACTCACCCCACACACATTCCATGTATGTGTTTTATAAAAATGGACAACCTGATAGCCTCTCGGGCATCTAAGGGCAAGCACATCAACATTACTGGGGTTTATCTAGTTATTTTTGAAGAGAACAAGAACAAAGTGACTCTGGACACTAGGTTTGCTGAAGAAAGAATATCTAGGCATAATGTAAATATGATTATCAAAGAGAAAAAGAGACAATACTGTGGCAGATGTCAGGGAACCTCTGATAGGCCATTCCAACTTACATCTAAGTGCTAAAGAGCTGATAGGCCTTTGAATGCCTGCGCAACTTTATTATCTGAAAGATCAGTTAGAATTAGTTGTTAGTTCCAAAAATGCATCTTTCCTTAACAAAGAAGTGTTGTTTTGATTAAGCATTAGCTCTATAAGAGATCTGGGTAAATAGTTAGGCACTCCAGCAAGCAAATTCTTTGTCAAGGTCAGCCTTGCCAGTTGAATTATGAAGGGAAAAGCCCTCTTCATAATACCCTTGCTGTCAATCTGGTTGTTGCTGAGATCAAGATTTTCCAGCTGGGATGGTTCACTGAAGACATCATTAGGAATTACTGATATTTTGTTGGCTTCCAAATGTAATTCTTCAAGGATGATGGTGAGATTTGGAGTAATGCTGCTCAGATGATTGAATTTCAATTTGATTGTGTACAAAGCTCTGAAAGAGTGGAATGCCCCTATTGGGATGACTTTATCAGTAAGGCTGTCAAGGCTAAGGATCTTTAGGCTCTTACACCTAGCAAAGGCCTGTCTTGACATATGCATGGTATCATTCGTTACTGTTTGTTCTGAGTTCCTCAAGAGTAGATAGCAGAACTGAAGGGATACTGCTAAGCAGGTACGGTGTGCACTGTAGGACATCTGGGTCACTGCCCCTCCTCCCCCCAGTCACCTGACACAGCAGCATAAAAGTCATTACCAGTCCATTTATTTACCTTGTGCGTGATTCCGGTTCAGACTGGGATGCTGTGCTGTGCTGCAGCTCTTCATTTTTGTTGATGTCGGGTCCTGTAGGTGGAGCTGGACAGGGACAAGGCTCAACTTGTTGGTGGGGGGGGAGGGAGGAGGAGCCCCGACAAGGAAGCAGCCAGGAGAGGAATCCTTAAGGCTCACAATTGTGCTGATTGCAGAATGGATGTCATCTTAACAGCCTATACTGAAGGCATCTGAGTGGGCCATTCACTTTTTTCACCACAGGGGGCAGTGTTAACAGAGCCCTATGGGTTGCCATTTTAAATGGTGCCTGGGCTGCTGAGCCAAATGCCCAGGCACCAGGAGTCCAGGACACAGGTGCAGCAGCAGCAGTTGGGAGCTGTGTGCGCACAACGTGAGGCTGTGTGGCAGCGGACTTTTGTGGAAACAGTGCCATTTTGTGTATGTTGGCTGGCTGGTGGAGACAGTTTTCTTCTGTGCTGCCTGCCTGCCTGCAACTGATGAGTGCTGAGACCCCAGCTAGGTCCCTTGTGTGGCCAGCCAGGGGTGTTGAGACCAGAGTGAAAAATATCAAAACAGATTCCTTTCTGCTTGTAAGTGAGTCCGGGGAATTGGGGGGCTGTGGTGGCAGGAGTGGGAGAGACACTGGGGAATGGGGGGCTGTGGTGGCAGGACTGGAAGAGACACTGAGGAATGGGGGGCAGGACTTGGATAGACACTGGGGAATGGAGGGGCTGTGGGGGCAGGACTTGGAGAGACACTGGGGAATGGGGGGCTGTGGGGGCAGGACAGGGAGAGACACTGGGGAATGGGGGCTGTGGGGGAAGGACAGGGAGAGACACTGTGGAATGGGGACTGTGGGGGCAGGACTGGAAGA
>QEPC01002507.1:1132810-1144022 GCA_003113815.1 Sphenodon punctatus
CAACCAGAAAAACCAACACACTGTCCAACACAGCCAAAACACACCAAACAAAAACAAACAAACAAACAGCCAGCCAGCCACAACATGCACGCTCTCTCTCCACACAAGCTCTGCATGCACTCAAATTTCCGGTTTCCAATGCGATCACGGGATCATGCGATACCTAGACCGAAACTGAAACAGATTTCTGAATGACCGAACCGAATGCCACCAAACTGAACGACCAAACCCAAACTCGGCTCCTGAACCGAACAACTGAATGACTGAACTGTGATCTGTTCACACATCCCTAAACCCCATGGTTGCGCAGAGTCTCACAAGATGTGGGGGAGGGGTGCCTCTCCGTCTCAGTTCCTTCCAACCATGCTGGCAAACTCAGGAACCTACAGCTTGTAGCTTACTTCTTTCTCTTACAAAATGTAAACTAATTAGATATTTACATTTAGATTTGTTTAGTTAATTAGCTGGGGCCAATCCCATGCCCCATGGATCCCGTGCACGGCCACGCATGTACTGCATGCACCCCCATTGCCAGCACATTGTGCTGAGCAGGAACCATACACATGCATGGGGATGTATGTGGGATCTGTGGGGCATGGGATTGGCCCCAATAGAATTTTGGCAGTGTGGTGCCACAAAATGGTGACAAAATTGAAAGAGGACACAAAATGGAGGACAAGTATGTCCTCAAAATGGATGCCTATGGGCATAGACATGGAGAAAAGGGTAGTGGCCCTTTAAGCCAGCATAAGAGACTGAGGCTTAGGCCTATATAAGGGCCTTGAAGAGACAGATGGGGGCAGTTGCTGGAGTGGAGCGGAAGGAAGCACATCTCCAAGGAAGCAAGACTTCCAGGGCTAGGAAGCCTAAACCAGGCCCAGCAAGGGGCCCTCCAGGAACTACTAGATTCCCAGGCCTTCTGAAGGAAGACAGGCCTCATCATTGGGAATCCAACACCCAGGTAGGATTAACCCACCTTATACACTTAATGTACTCTTTATGTTGTTGTTGTAAGGAACCCACCTTTGTTTGGAAGAAGCCCTTAAAGGTGGGCACAGACTGGCTGTAGGGGAGAGTGTGGAGGTCAGTTATCAAATTTGGGAACTCCTAGTTCGGGAAACCAATGGAGTACTGCAGGGTACTCCATTATTTGTTTAGGGGCTCAGAGCTACATTCCTCAGAAGAAGGGTGCCCCTCTTACAAGGATATTAGAATGAAGGGCTGCTTTAGGTGCCTACTATGGTGGCCCCCACCAAAAAAAGATGAGATTCAAGAGATGAAATAAGTATTTGTCAGTAGTCCCACTATCAGGCCATCATGATGAATGCCTCATGTGCCTTAGACAAACACATGGAAAGAAAGGCTGCCAAGTCTGTGAATTCCCCTCTGCAAGAGCCCTGAAAGATAGAAGAATGAGCAAATACTTGCTTCGTAAATGGCCTTATAGAGAGGAAACAATGCCCCCCATCCCACCATTAAATATAAGACAGCCTAAACCCATGCAGGGTGTTGAACATCCTACACAGGAGGGGGCTGGGCCATTGCATAATTTGCATCGTCCTACGGTGCCGGGAAACAATTAGGTGCTGAAAGAAGTTGGGGGACATTGAGGAGGAAATGATCATTGAGAGAGAGCATTCTATATTGTCAGACCTCATTACGGACAAGAAATTCCAGCTCTCACCACCTACTTATGCAGACTCCTTGGAAGAAGAACCAGAAACATGGAGAATACTCTCACCACAGTGGGGACAGCTGTATCATACGAGGATCCATAGCACTGGGAACAGCCCATAACATAACAGCTCTATGGCTCCAGGAGTAGGGATGGGCGAACAGAATGGAGTTCGGAAATTCGGTTCAGTTTGGTTTGAAATTCGAGTTCAGAAATTCGGTTCAGTTTGGTTGACCGAACAGACCGAGTTCGGTCCGAACTTCCAAACCGCGTTTGCCCATCCCTATCCAGGAGCAGCTCATAACACATGAGAATCTGTGGCTCCGGGAGCAGCCAGACCACATGAGGATCCACGGTACCATGGACAGCCTGTGCCATATGAAAGTCCATGGCACTGGGAGCAGCCTATCCTGTATGAAGATCCACAGCACAAGGAGCAGCCATATGAACCTTCCCCATACAGCATCATGGCACTGAGAACAATCGGAGAACTCGGGGAACCATGATGAACGCACACATTTCCAAGAGTTTCAGTGGCACTAAGAATGCTATTACAGAGACTCGTAGTATGACTCCCTTTATGAGTCAGACTGGGAGACAGAATCCCTTTTGAAACGAGGACAGTGGTGAATAGAAGACTATTATAATATACCCAAAGCACCTTCCAGATGCAGCTGTTGTGACTCCTCTCCCCCAGGAGGAGCAGACACCATTCCCCACATGGAGGCTATGAATGATAACCAAGGACGGAACCATACAGGTCCAGATCAAGATTCCACACAAAGGAGAAGTCCGGCAACTCCAAAAGGCATACCAACCCAGCCTGTAGTAATCACACCTACAGAGTCCAAATCAGTACCAGCACCAGTGATCTAACCCTTGGCACTGACTCCACCGCTGGCATCTGTGGTACTGCCAGGGTCCGTGTCGCCTCCTTTGTATCAATACCATCTATACCAACAAACTGGCAATTCAGCCTTGAAAGAACAACTCCAGGAACTTCTTTCCTAAAAGCACTAGCGGGCAAACAGTTAGAGCTCATTCAGAAGCCACACCAAGGACAGCTCCCAATGATGTAGAGACAGTTATCTTTAATGCCAGGGAGCAATCTACTCAGAAAACATAAGCAGAAAAGTGGATAAGTTTTACAGTGTGATTTTAACAGTAGGGAAATTAGTTTGTAAGAATTACTGTTACCACAAATCCTTACCTACTATTTACAGCTCAAGTCAGAAGGTCTCTCCCTATCATCAATTAAAGTTCACTTAGTGGCATGCTCGACCAGTCTCTCTCAGGTACAAGGTAGGCCTCTCTTCTCTCATGAAATAGTTCGATCCTCCTGGAAAGACCTAAATAACATGTATCACCAGTTATAACACCAGTCCCTCAACATGGACTAATTATTATTTCTTACAAGGCTTATTGCTTACAAGGCCCTTTGAACCTTTGGCAACAGCGTCCCTAGAAACCTTAATGCTGAATTTGTTGTTTTGGTGGCTATTACATCAGCTAGGAGAGTAAACAAAATGGCGTCCCTAAGAGTATCTCCTTCTTATCTCGTCTTTCAAGCCGGTAAGTCCAGCGACTTGTCTAAAAGCGGTCTGAAAATCTCACCTCCACCCCACGCTTAACCCTTCCCCCCTCCATACCCAACTCATACTCACCTGACTGTCTCTATCCAAGTCCAGGGCTGCTCCAGGCCTGCTCTCCACTTCTCTGCAGGGGCAGGTCAGGAGACGAGTTCACTGAGGAGGTGACTGTCTCACAGCAAACAAACAAACAAACAAAAAAGGTCATTCTGTGCATGGCACAGACTTTTCCAAAATGGTGCCGGCAGCATTGGCATCATTTTGGAAAAGGCCAGATGTGCTGCCATACGTGAATGGTGCTGCACATGCACAGAACAGAATGACTACCCTTCTCCAAAATGGCACATATGCTGCCAGCACCATTTTGGAAAAGGGCTGCACATGCGCAGAATGGCTGTGATGACCATTTTGCCCATGTACAGAGGGTTTTTTAAAAAAATATCTCAAAATTATCATAAGATCTCAGACTGTTACTGAGATCTTGTTGAGATCTTGATAACGTTTCTCAATTCTCATGAGAATCTTGTGACAATTGGAAACAATTCTTGATTCAGCTCCGACTATGAGCTTATTCTACCAAGGCTGTGGCTACTACCATAGCAGAGTTAGGCCGATCCTTATATTAGATATTTGTAGAGCAGCTATGTAGACTTCTTCAGACATTTCCTTTAAGCCTTATGAATTGGACTTGGAGGGAAGAAAAGATTCTTCTTTCAGGAGGGCAATGTTCTCTCTGTTCAATTAATCCTCACTCCCACCAACTTGAACGTAAGAGACTGCTAGTATTTGCCCATAACTTAGAATCATGGGATGACTCAAAGAAGAAAATTTCCAGTAAATTTGTTCTTTGGTAGGGTTTCGTGGATTTTCACTATCCACACAACCTTCCCATCTGACTAGGGTTTGAAGGAACTGAGACAATGAGGTTCCACCCCCAACCTTTATACCTCTGCATGTCGTGAGACTGAGAGAGGATGGAGGGTGTCAGAGACTCGCATTTCTGAAGATTCTATGCTGGAAGTCATGAACCACAGAGAAATAGAGAAGCACTTCCTGAGGATGCCTGAATTTAGGACATGATTCCATAAGTAAGAATCCAAGGAGCCCTCTTGAAGAACAAATTTACTAATAAGTAACCTTTATTTCTCAAAACTAGTGCTGAAACTTGGTCCTCTGTTTCCCTTGGGAAACACCTAGGACTGGTGCATTCGTTCTCAATTTCCTGAGTTCCAAAGTTCCAAGGGTGGACCCCAGAACTTCGTAACTGCCGAGTGCAGGGACCAGAGGGCAGGGAAGTGAGGGTGGAGGTCATCGCTAGTCCTCTGCTCCCCCTTCCTTGGCTCCGGTGGGCAGGGAGGGAATAGGCCAGAGAGGACCAGCGAAGGGGGGCGGGGCAAGAGCTTAGTGAGGGTCAGGGGTGGCGTGGGTGCTTATGCTGAGAGGGGGACCTAGCCAGGGCTTCAGGGAAAGGTTACTTTCCTTCTGCAGAAATCCCACGCTGATGTGTGACCTCTTCCTGTCTGGTAACTTTGAAAGTAGTAAAACCCCAACTAAGCATGCTCAGAAAGGGCATGAAAAAGCTAACGCTGCCAGCACCATCTTTGAAAAGGGCAAAGAAAAGTATGCTGAGTTGTTTTTTTTTCTTTCAAAGATAAGAGCCGAGAAGAGGCCACGCATTGGCATGGGACCACTCTGGAAGGTAAAATAACCTTCCCCTGCCCCTCCCCTCCCCCAGCTAGGCCTCCCACTCCCTATAAGCACCCTCTGATCCCCCCTTGGAAACTCCTGAGTATTCTCTGACGGTTTAAGGTGTGGCCTGAATACTTGGGACCGCTCCTTGGACCCTTGGATATACTTGCTAGGATTTTGTTCCTATTCAAAACACCACTATTCAAAATGTTTGCCGGTGTGATTTCCTTTTGAGATTTAAATATAATCCTGTGACCTAAGGAACCCATCTTCCAAAACCATAATACACCCCATTTATACTTATCATTCAGTGAGCAAATGTTTCAGTCCTCTGAGGGTTAATCTAAAAATGTGGTAATATAGCAAAACTAAAAAGAAAAGCTTTCCACTTGAAAGTCGATTCAGAATTTCCAGTCTGTCTGCCAACAAGACAGCATTGTATTGTAATTTTGTGAGTACTTTAAGATTCCCTCAACTGTGAAACACTTCAAGTTTCCAAAAAGGCCATGCCTTTTCTATTACTTGGATAAATTTTCAAATGCAGACATAGACCTTCTAAAGATTGTATTTCAGTTCCCAGAAATACAGAGTATCCACCTATCTGTAGTCTCAAGAGCTGGCAGAACTTTCCCCTCATGTCTTAGTTATTACCAGATCATTGCACAATAAGTGCTGTTTTTACAAACAAACTTTTACACTTTCATTGTCTCCACTCTCCCTAAGGAAATGTACGTTAGTGAATTTGGTGATATCTGTTTTGACTGCCAGAATGTCATCTCATTTTTGAATAGCCTGCTGTCAGCTAAAGCTCATCCCTAAACAAACCAAGCTCCTCAGTTCCCTTCATCTATCCGCCCCTCTTTCTCCCTTCTCCATTGCTGCTGATAGTTATGGCTTCCTCCATTGCTCACACACTCTCAGGGTGAAAACAGACATGAACCTTAACTCTGCTTTAACACCAATTTAACACCGCTTTATCACTCCTTATGCATATTACAGGGTTGCATAGGGTGCCAATATAGCCCTACAACATGCATTAAAATAGTAAAGTGATATTAAAGGAGAGTGTGCATTTCTGTTTTCTAGGACTGAAACTCGGTCTTCGGAAAACTTCAGAATTCGCTGAAGTTTAAGGTATTCATTTCCGAAAGTATGAAGTTTTGAAGTTCCCAGGACCAAAGCCGTTCTTTGGAAAACTTTGGAAACTTCGGAAGCCACTGCACACATAGACAATTGAGCTCCTTCTAGAAATGAAACTTAGTGCCATATTTGGTAGAAGAGGGGGATATGGGAAGGGACAGTTGAGTGATTGTAAGCCAGATGCCTAGTTTTGATTGGCTGGCCAAGCCAGATGGTAGTTTATTTTGACAGGGCAAAATAAAAGTGACTGTAGCCATTTTCTATTCTCTCTGGTGAACTTGGCTGTGTGCTACATTGCTGGATCTGTAAGTAATCAGCTGGGGGTGGGGGTGCCTGGCCTTGACCCTGGCATGGTTTGGCCTGTCCTGTCCATAGGGTCAGTGCTAGCGGATAGGGGTTACATTTACCTTTACCAATGCTAGACTTTAAAAATAAATAAAATAATGGGTGCCACATTGCTTCTAGTTCTGCCTGCTGTTTAGTTGGCACATGGAACCATGAGGCCAGAAGGATCTCTCTGTCTGACTCCACTTCTCCTTGCCTGATCTGTTCAAGTTATCAATGTCACAGAACCAATGCCATCTCAAGACTAAAGGGTGGTGTGTGAGTGAGTGAGTGAGAGAGAGAATGTATGGTTTCTAAGGGTGTGCATGTTGTTTTTATTATTACAATAATGATAAATAAATTGTTGTTTTTATTATGGTTATTGAAAAAACGAAAATGTCAAATAATAATAACAAAAATAGAAAAGAAAATGACATTGTTTTTGAAAAAAAGGGAAAAAACTGAAATTCATATTTATGGCTATAACGTTTATGTTTATTATTCAATTGTAATGAAACTTAGAAAGAATGTACTGCTCATGTAGGGCACCGTGTGTACCAAACCTTGAAACAATTAGATGAAGGAAACTGATTTTATAAGCAATTGGATGCAGTGATTTTAAGAAAAGCTCCATACACATTCATGGCTACAATTTTTTTAACTTACATACAATTTACATGGCACCTATAAATATTATGTCTCTCCACAGGCATAAGACTCCTGCCAATTTTCAGAATGATTTGATAAAGGGTATGGTGGTATAAGACATTAACTTGAAAATATATTTTCAGATGCAACATTTGTATATTACATTCTCTTTACAAGATATTTGGCAAAAATGTATCTCATACCTTCTCTGACATCTCTGCCAAACTACAGGACAATTTGATAAAGGGAACCAATTTTATAAGCAATTGAAGTTGTCCTCTTGAAAACGATTATTCAGATAAATAGCAGCACATGCAGTACCAGTCAGAGGCAGGCACCTGGCACGGCAGGGGGAGGAAGGATGTGGAGGAACCAAAAGACTGACAGACACATTCACTGGCTAATTGCTGCATGCTTCTAGTTTTACAGGACCAATTGGCAGTCACTTTGAGGCGGGGATAAGGGGCCACCCTGAGGCAGGCATAGAAGGGACATAACTTGGACTTTGAGGATAGTATCCCAGAAACCAGGAGTCATAGTTTACACATACATGCTGGCCAATTATTATCACAATCACATCCTGCGGCACTGTGACAGAGGGCATAAGAGAATCTCTATTGGCTCTTTCCTAAACAGATATTCTGACTTCCAAGTAACAATTGAGAGAGATATGTTGGAATGGTCACAGAACAGAATGAGGCTATTTGGTTGACATTTCTGCTGGCCAACTGGTATCACAAGCTGATTTTATACCACAGTGACACGTTAGAGAATCCCTGGCATCGGCTCCTTCTCTGCATATGCTGTGCAGGCATATAAAATTGGGACCCATTATCACAGCTTTCTTATATTTGGCAGAAATTATTGTAAAAGTGCGATATACGGCCATACCAAATTTCATATACATTGGTTGGACTACAAAGATGTTACAGTCAGACATACACTTATAAGTTAATTGCTTATACCACCAGGGCTCTTTATCCAATCTTTCTGAATGTTGGCAGAGATAGTAAATGTAAGAAGGGGTATAAAATTGCCAAATTTCCTGTACATTAAATGTGAGGCAAAGAAGTTACACCTAAGAATATACATAAAGGTTTTTGCAAAAAAAATAATTCAACTGCTCCTAAAATTGGATTTCTTTATCCAAACTTTTGAAATTTGGTACACATTATGCCTTCCATGGGAGGTATAATCTTTCCAAGTATCAGTCAAATATAGAAAAAAACCAAAAGTTTTAGACCCAAAAATTGAAACCAATGGAAAATGAAAACAAAAGTAAAATGAAAATGAAAATTTGATATTTATGAAAACGAAAACGACAGATTTAAATAATGAAAATGAAAAAATGAAAATGACATGGGCCCCTGTGCACACCTCTACTGGTTTCTATCTTGTGGGTGTTATAATTTTGTCTGCTTTGTGGACTGGCTGGCTTTTGGTGGGATTTTTATTTCTCCATGCATTTGCAAAATGTTTTGAGGGGTTGTGTGTGTTGTCTAGGCTGTGGCATGGCACAACAGAGCCTAATTGTAAAGTGTAATTATGCCAGCTGCTTGGCACCATGAACCCAGACTGGGATCTTTCTGCCTGGTTCCACTTCCCTTTCCCAGGTCTGTTCAAGTTACGAGAGTCACAGTACCAACGCCATGCCAAGAGGGTGCCAGTGTGTGTGTGTGTGTGTGTGTGTGTGTTTGTGTATGTGTTAGAGGTGTGCACCAGGGACCCATGTTGTTGTTCTCATTTTCATTATTTAAATCTTTCATTTTCATAAATATAAAAACATTGTTTTTGTTTTCACGTCCGTATTTGATTTCCATTTTTTTCAATGGGAAACACATTTTTGGCTGTAAAGTTTTTATTTTTCATTATATTTGAATTAGACTTTGAGAGATTATACTTCCAATTGAAGGTATTATGTGTACCAAAGTTCAGAAATATTTGATAAAGGAATCCAATTTTATAAGCAGTTGAATTATGTAATTTTGCACAACTATGCATATACATTCCTGGTTTTAACTTCCTTGTCTCCCAGCTAATTTGGATGAAACCTAGAAATGTAATACCCCTTCCCAATTTGACTATCTATGCCAATTCTCAGAAGGATTGGATAAAGAGTCCTGGTGGTATAAGCAATTAACTTATAAATGTATGTCTGACTGTAACGTCTTTATAGTCCAACCAGTATACATGAAATTTGGCAAGACTCAATCTCGCACCTTCTCAGTCTGCTCTGACAAATATCAGAAAGATGTGATAAAGGGTCCCAATTTTATAAGCCTGCACAGCATATGCAGAGAATGACCCTATCTCAAGGATTCTCTTACATGTCACTGTGATATAAGTTCTGTGTTTGATGACAATTTTCCAGCTGTAATGTAAAAAAAAAAAAATCCTCATTCTGTGATGTGACCACCCAAAAGTCTTTCCCCCACTTGTTACTGGGAAGTTGGAAGCATCTGTTTAAGAAAGCACTAGTTGAGATTATCTTATATCCTCTGTCACAGTGCTTCAGGATGTGATTACAATGATAATTGGCCAGTGTGGATGTATAAACCATGGGTGATTTCAGACGTTACGAGACCACGGTGAATACCCATCTGTGGTCACCGTGTCTCGAACGTCTGTTTGCGGCGCGCCAGATGTTGACCACGGTCAATCCCCACATGGGGTCCGTTTGAACCACGCTTCCCGAGCTAGCCTTGGGAAGGTCCCGGGAAGCGTGGTCAAACGGACCCTGGGCCGTGACCAAGGAAAAGTCACGTCTGGCCGCGCGCCATGGCCCGGGATCCCCAGCGGGATCCCGGGCCGTGGCACAGTCGGCCGGCCGCGGCGGCCGCATTGGTCCCGCCGCCCGCCCGTCCCCTCGGAGGGCGGGCGGCGGGGTGCGGGGAGGGGGAGGGGCCATGTGGCCGCACGTTGCGCCACGTGGCCCCGGCCCCTCCCACTTTCCCCACCCGGATCCCCCCGGCACGTCTGTTGTGCCGTTACGGGGTGACCCCGGCGGGGAACGAAGCCGGTGGTGCCAGTACGGGGCCAAAGGCCTGCGTAACATCTGAAAATACCCATTGTCTACTGATTTCTGGGATGCTATCCCCAAAGTCCCTTCTATGCCCACCTCAGGGCTGCCTCGAAGCCACCACCCATTGGTCCTATAAAGCTGGAAGCATGCAGTAATTGGCCAATGAATGTGTCTGTAATTCTGTCAGGTTGTTCCCCATTCTCCCTCCTACAGCCTCCCTCCCCTGCCATGCCAGGTGCCTGCCTCTGACTAGCACTGCATGTGCTGCTATTTATCTGAATAAGGATCTTCAAGGGGATAATTTCAATTGCTTATAAAACTGTCCCTTTAACAAATTTTCCTGTCATTTGGCAGACATTACAGGGAAGGGGTAAGATACATTTTTGCCAAATGTCTTGTAAACAGGATGGAATATAAAAATGGTATAGCCAGAATGCATTTTCTAGTTAATGGCTTATAACATGAGGACCCTTTCCCAATATTTCTGAAATGCTGAAGGATTGGTAATCTTTAGGAGGGTCATATTCTTTCCAGGTTTCATGAAAATTAAATTGAAGATAAAGAAGTTGTAGCCAGGAATGTGTATGCAACTTTTCTTAAAATCACAACATTCAGTTGCTTATAAAATCGGTTTCCTATATCCAATCTTTCCAAAATTTGACACAAGTAGTGCCCTCTGTTGGTGGTATAATACCTCTAAGTTTAATAAGAATTGAATAAGAAAATAAAAAAATATAGCAGTAAATATGTTTTTCTTTTTTCTCCATTATTTCAAAAACGAAAATTGTTTTTGTTTTTTATTACTATTTGTCATTTTTATTGTTACATTAGTGAAAATGATTTTTTTCAATTTTGTTATAATAACAAAAACAAATTGCACAACCATAGTGTGTGTGTGTGTGTGTGTATGTGTGTGTGTGTGTTTGTGTGAATGTCTGGTTTCTAGGGATGTGCAAACACTGGGAGTTTCAGTGTTCGGGATGTTTGGGGTTCGGCCCCCCTGAAACCATTCTGGTTCGGGCTGTTCAGCCCAAATCTGTTCGGTTTCACTGAACCCGTTCAGGGGGGAAAACTGTTTTTTTCTCCCCTCTCCTGGCTGCGTGGGTGGAAGGGGCACCAGGGCTC
>QEPC01002507.1:1226460-1240674 GCA_003113815.1 Sphenodon punctatus
GGGGGGGGGGGGGATATAAATGTTGTTTATAAATAAATAAATAAATAAAGATATTCCTTCTATGCCTATCTCCTTGTCTTGGTGACTCCTCCCCCTTGGACGCTGATTGGTCCTTAGTAAGATAAAAGGCAGAATTGGAACTATTGCAGGTGTGGAACATCTGCTTCTTTGGCTGATCCTGCCTGCTTGCTGTGTGTCTCTTCTGTTTGTTGGTCCACTCGGTTTCCTAACCTTCTTGTCTCTTTTCTCTGACACTGTTCTCTTCACCACCCTATAGTAGTTCTGGTATCTTCTCCCTTGTGTTTGGATCCCTTTCTTGTGAATCTTCCCTTCAGCCTCTTGTTCTGTCCTCTAGTCTCTTGGAATCCTTCTTATTGTTGTTGTCCTCTTGCTCTGGGTTTCTTTTCCCTTGTATGCTCTATGTTGTCCCTGACTTCCTAGTTGTAGTAGTCTTGCTTTCTATCTAGGTGAGTGCTGAGGGAGTTAGCTCCTGGGTTGTGCTTCCCTCCCTCTTTTTCTTCCCCTGTTTCCTTCCTCCCTCATGTGCTTCTCTAGCCTTTCCCCTTACTTAGTTTCCTTGCTCTGTGAATCTTATCATGGTGTGCTGAGATAGCTTAGATTAGTGTTGCCCCCTAGAGTATTTCCCTTCTCTGGTAGCTCACCTGTTTCCCTTTAGTCTTATAGTGTGATTCCTTCCTAGTTACCTTGCTTTCCTTGTTAAGAACCTTGATTCTCTTTACTTCCTTGTAGGAATAATTATAGTATCTAGCTTGTGTTTGTTTCCCCTTATCTCTTACCTCATAGTATCTTGTTTCATGCTTCGTTCCTCATTCCTTAGTTCTTTATTTAGGCTCCATCTGTTATTTAGGGTCCATATCTTACCCCCCATTTTTCTTCATTTAGTACCTGGTCTTCTCTTTATATAGCATTTGGCTTCTTAAGGCTTCTGATATTGTATGTGGGGTCCTTTTCATAGTTCCTTAACTCCTCTGCTTCTTATTGTTCCTGTGTCATATCTCTGAAACTCTTTCTAGATCTTCATCCTGCTTAGTACCCTGTTCCCTTTTCTTCCTTACCTCTACTTCCTCCAGATTATACTTCATAATTCTACATCCCTCAGCTCTTGATCCTAACTTCCCTTTCAGACTTCAGGCTCTTGGCTTGTGTTATCCTGAGTTCCTTGTGTTTTCCTTCCTAGATCAAACTCCATGCTTTCCTAATAGACTCCGTGACACTCTGTTCCCACCTGGTTTCCTGTTGCCTGATCTCTACCTGTTTCTACCTTTGATTTCTCATTCTCTCCCTTTCGTCTGACTTGTTCAGGGTTTGGAAACCGTGTCTGTGTTCTAAGCCCGATGATGAGCTATTGGCTATCACTTAGGGGAATGAGGCAGCTGTAACACCCTGAGGGCTAGTTTGAACCCAGTGTTGGTTACTCTAGGTATCTGTCTACTGGAGTCAGAGTTCTCTATCTCTCCTGGTGTTGCTAAGCATGCAGTGTAGTGTCCCCTGCTGGTCATTGTCTGCCTCGCACCCCTCAATCCCTAACAGTGTGGAATTGCCACAGGAAATTTGGGTCCAGTAGCAGAAAGGCATCAAACATTACTTATAAGCTTTGGGTAAGGTTCCTTAAGCACCCTCAGGTACCTGCCACTAAAGATTAATCAACTATAGAGGTGTGCACCAGGGGCTCATGTCATTTTCATTTTTCGTTTTCGTTTTTTAAATCTGTTGTTTTTGTTTTCATAAATATCAAATTGTCATTTTCATTTTTGCTTCCATTTTCCATTGGTTTCAATGGAAAATACATTTTCAGCTGTAACATTTTTGTTTTAATTCTATATGGCTGAAACTTGGAAGGATTTTACCTCCAATGGAGGGCATTAAGGGTACCTGGATTAAAAAAAAATTGGATCAAGGAATCCAATTTTATAAGCAGTTGAATTATGTTATTTTGCAAAAATCTTCATATACATTCTTAGCTATACCTTCTTTGTCTCATATTTAATGTAGATGAAACTTAGCAAGTTTATACCCCTTCCCATAGTTACTATCTCTGCCAACTTTCAGAAGGATTGGATAAAGGGTCCTGGTGGTATAAGCAATTAACATATAAATGCATGTCTGACTGTAACATCTTTGTAGTCCAACCAGTGTACATGAAAATTTTAAGGTCTGTATATCAAACTTTCGTGATCATCTCTGCCAAATATTAGAAAGATGTGATAATGGGCCCCAATTTTATATGCCTGCACAGCATATGCAGAGAAGATGCCTATGCCAGGGATTCTCTTACATGTCACTGTGGTATAAGATCAGTTTGTGATGCCAATTGGCCAGAATAAATGTCAACCAAATATCCTCATTCTGTGCTGTGACCATCCCAACATCTCTACCCCACTTGTTACTGGGAAGTCAGAAGCATCTGTTTAGGAAAGAGCCAATAGGGATTCTCTTATGTCCTCTGTCACGGTGCTGCAGGATGTGATTGTGACGATAACTGGCCAGCCTGGATGTGTAAACCATGACTCCTGATTGCTGGGATGCTATCCCCAAAGTCCCAGTTATGTCCGTTCTATGCTCGCCTGAGAGCCGCTCCCAATGCCCACCTCAAAGTCACTACTGATTGGTCTTGTAACGTTGGATGCATCCAGTAATTGGCCAGTGTATGTGTCCGTCAGTCTTTTTGGTGCTCCACATCCTCCCTCCGATAGACTCCCTCCCCCTGCCATGCCAGGTGTCTGCCTCTGACAGGCACTGCATGTGCTGCTATTTATCTGAATAATGGTCTGCAAGGGAACAACTTCAATTGCTTATAAAATTGGGTCCCTTTATCAAATTTTCCTGTAGTTTGGCAGGGATGACAGAGAAGGTATCTGATACATTCCTGCCAAATGTCCTGTAAAAAAGATGGAATATAAAATGTTGCAGCTGGAAATGTATTTTAAAGTTCATGTTGTTTACCATCATGTCCCTTTTGCCAATCTTTCAGAAAACTGGCAGGAATGTTAAGCTTGTGGAATGATGTAATATTCACAGGTTTCATGCAAACTGGATGGCTGATAAAGAAGTTGTAGCCATGAATGTATATGGAGCTTTTCTTAAAATAACAACATTCAACTGCTTCTAAAATTGGTTTCCTTTATCTAATCGTTTCAAAAATTGGTATACCTAATGCCCTCCATTGGGGATACAACTCCTCCAAGTTTCATCAGAATTGAATAAGCATCAAAAACGTTATGGCCGTAAATACGTTTTTCAGTGTTTTCCCTTTATTTTAAAACAAAATGCCCTTTTCATTTATATTGTCATTATTATTATTTGTTGTTTTCGTTGTTACAATAATGATAATGAAAATGACAATTTTCATTATCATTATTGTAATAACAAAAATGACATGCACACCCCTAATCAACTATGCATCTCCCTCCATCCCAGGATGCATATCGAGGGTGGGGGAGGACAAACAAGTCCCCCAAGGGACTGGAACAAGGAGTAGGGTGCAGAAGGCCAGAGGCTGCATATGACTCATTGGTGCCCTCAAGTTTACCCCTCCCAGGGATGTAACCCGAGTACTCACCAAACCTGCTACTGCGCCATGTTACAATCCCCATCTCTTAGGAGATGTCTCAATATTCGTTGCTAAAGTAGAATAAACTAGACCCAAGTCTGCTGGACCCCCCACAAGAGGTTTTCTGTGAGGTGGGGGGAGCTATAACTGATATTCAACCCCCAGTCTTAAGAGGCCAAATAATCCAATCAAATAACACTGTGGGAAAGGCAAAAACCAGGAATTCCAATGCCAATCAAGGTTTCTTGTAAACATTCCTTCCCGGCTCCAATAGGCGACCTGCTGAATGCTCACAGTATTAAACTAGGGGGTGGGTACTGCTTACCTGCTTCCTGTGCCTGCCGCGCTGGAACTCAGGACTGTTCAACTGCCGAGCCCTGGTCTCAGCACGAGACTTCCCTCATGCCCTTTGGCTGGCTTTTTTAGCAACCCCAGCCTGGCTCAAAAAGTTTCCCGCTGCCGGTGAGCATTTCACAAGCCACCCTGGATGACGGTCATAAGCAGTGAGTGCTATGCAACAGCCTCTCTAAGTCCTGCTCATTCCTTTAATAGGGGGAGGGTGACAAAGTGCCCTTTGCTGCCACCCCTTGTGTTTAAGGGGTGGCAGCGAAGGGGTAATTCTTTATCTTCTCCCCATCAGTTGCCAATGTCAGCTTGTAATTTCCATGTTAATGAAGGCTGCCTAAACAAGGTGTGGCTTGCATAATCAACAAGAGAAAAAAAGAAGTATCTCGCAACTTGTGAAATGTTTCTTCATTTTTGGAAGTCAACATCTGAGCTTCAATCTTCTGCGAACATACTGATATATATTCTCATTTATCAATGTGAGTCTTGCAACAAGAATACCAAAATTATCATTATTTGTGTATTTAATTAAATCCCATTTATTTATTCAGATTTATACCCCACCCTTCCCATTAAGGCTGGGGGTGGCTTTTGACAAAATTGATAACACTTGGGGAAACAGCTTTGTGGCATCATTAGATTAAACTGCACATGTCTGACCAGGCAGAAGACTACCCAGGTGCTAAGACTCCCCCCACTGGGTCTTGTGGGTGCACAGAGACATGGTCTATCCATATCTGAGTAAGCTCATGAAGAATGTTTTGCCTGTAGATATATACTATTGAACTCTCTCACTACAGCATGATTCCAGAGGTCAGCCTTACAGAAGTGTTAACTGGACAAATTCTTATTATTTATCATCTTTATACTAGTGCTGTTCGTGTTCAAAGTGCTTTACTGTCCCTGTTAAATTCACCTTCACAATGATCCTGTGAGGAAGGTCATTATTATTCCTATTTTACAGATGGGGAACTGGGGCTGAGAGATAGTAACTTGCCCCAGGATACCTTATGAGTTTGTGACTAAGACAAAATTGGAACCGTAGAATCTCAGGTCTGAGTTTAGCACCTTATCCACTAGGTTCACTGTTTATACACAAATCTTTATTTTAAATAATTATTCTATTGTAATGAATTTCTATGATGGCATGGCATAAGAATTGCCTTTCTGGTTCACTGTAGCCCAGCAGCATCCTGTCTCTGACAGTAACCAGCACCAGCTGATCCAGAAGTATTCAAAACAGGGCACATGTGATTCCTGCAGTGTTAATCACCTGGGTTGGGCTGTAGCCAGTCAGATTCCATTGAATGAGCAAGACTTGATGAGAGAGGTCTGACTCCAAGTCTAACAAGAGCCAAAGGGTAAGCCAGAGTTGTGGCCAGGAGACAGTGTCATTCAGAACCAGAGTATCTGAGTCCAGAGGATTCCATGGGGAGATCTCACTCTAGACAGGAGGCACTTACCAAGGCCAGGTAGCTGATGTGTTCTCATACAACTTCCTCTCTTTTCACTGAATGGCCAATGGAGAATCTGGATGCAGAGGGAGAGAGGGAAGTGTAGTGTTCAAACTAAGTGTGGCGTGGTGTTATGGTGAAGGAAGGTAAAATTCTGTCAGGGTTGTTTGAACATCTCTAAGGTGTCTTTTAGGTCAAGGCTCCTGCCTTGAATCCTCAATTACCTGGTTTTGAGACCAGTAGGTCTTGTGGAAGCCAGACGTTTTATCCTTTGACCAACTTGGTTAATAGCAATTTATAGACCTATGAATCTATTCAATTCTTTTTGAACATAGCTAGCTATGCTATTGAGGTTTCTCATGATCCCACAGCAACGAGTTCCATTGTTCAGTCACTTATTTCTAAAGACAGCCTTGGTGTTCTTAATTTTTCATAATTTATTATTTTTCAGCTTTATAGAGCTTCCCAATATTATGCTCTTAGAAGACATGCATCTCCAGCTATGAAAATCAAACCTACCCATTTCACGGTGGTGCGATCTCATCTCATGTGTTATGTTTTGGGCTTACTTTTTTATTTTATTTTTATATAAGTTGATTGCATCCCAAATCATAAGGGCATCTGTTCCTGATTTACTTGCCTAGCCTAGCTTTATTTAGCTCTTTTCTTAGATGGCTGCATTATCTTTCCTTTACCTTGCAGTTCAACTTAAGCCTCTAGGCTATTTTTCTCATGACTCTAATTATGTGGTTGTCTCTGGAACAATTACATAATTAAATGGTTTTCATTTTCATTCTGTAGATTGGTAATTATAACCAAAATGCTGAAAAGTGCATCAGCTCCAAAGTGAAAAAACAAAGTAATTAAAAACAAAATGGGCCTAGAAGTGCATAAGACTTAAAGAGATTTTTCTGATAAGGAATATATTAGGGCTGAAACAAGATTTTTTAAAAATAGGAATTCCCATTGAAATTCCAGTCCCCAATACTGTCTTGGTGTAATTGATTACTTCTTTGTACTTAGTAAGGTCTTGATCGACTTTTTGTTTTACAATTTTCCAACTTTCTGCTTACTGGGATCCTGTTTACTGCTTTGCCTTTTACCATTTGGCTGTCCATTTCAAATCCCAAGAGGTAATACTGATAAAATACTGCATTTCTTGCACTTCATTTCTCCTTGTACACCATTGGCTGGTATGCAGATTCCTTTACTAATCTGCAATAGAGTTGCAGATTGGTCAAAGCAAAGGGAACAACAGAGAAAAACTATTCTGATTGGAGACACTGTTGTGGAGGCTAAGGGGCATGGGGAGAGGTTAAGAAGTGGACTATTTGCACCATGATTAGCCCAAGAAATGCAGAAACAGCAAGCGCGGACATAAAACGGTGCCCTCGGAAAAGCGGTAAGTCATCAACCTCGGATCGTCTCTGCCTTTTCTGATTTCAGTTTTATATATCCTGTCTCACTCCTTTGTTTTGCTTCCAAGCTTCTTGAACGTGTTGTCTACTCCCATTGCTTCGACTTCCTTTCCGCCACCTCNCTCAGATTGTAAGCCCTAGGGGCAGGGACCGTGTCTATTTTATTACTTTGTAAAGTGCCAGGTACACTGCTGGCGCTATATAAATGTTTGTTAATAATAATAATAATGTCTGACCAGGCAGAAGACTACCCAGGTGCTAAGACTCCCCCACTTGGTCTTGTGGGTGCACAGAGACATGGTCTATCCATATCTGAGTAAGCTCATGAAGAATGTTTTGCCTGTAGATATATACTATTGAACTCTCTCACTATAGCATGATTCCAGAGGTCAGCCTTACAGAAGTGTTAACTGGACAAATTCTTATTATTTATCATCTTTATACTAGTGCTGTTCGTGTTCAAAGTGCTTTACTGTCCCTGTTAAATTCACCTTCACAATGATCCTGTGAGGAAGGTCATTATTATTCCTATTTTACAGATGGGGAACTGGGGCTGAGAGATAGTAACTTGCCCCAGGATACCTTATGAGTTTGTGACTAAGACAAAATTGGAACTGTAGAATCTCAGGTCTGAGTTCAGCACCTTATCCACTAGGTTCACTGTTGATACACAAATCTTTATTTTAAATAATTATTCTATTGTAATGAATTTCTATGATGGCATGGCATAAGAATTGCCTTTCTGGTTCACTGTAGCCCAGCAGCATCCTGTCTCTGACAGTAACCAGCACCAGCTGATCCAGAAGTATTCAAAACAGGGCACATGTGATTCCTGCAGTGTTAATCACCTGGGTTGGGCTGTAGCCAGTCAGATTCCATTGAATGAGCAAGACTTGATGAGAGAGGTCTGACTCCAAGTTTAACAAGAGCCAAAGGGTAAGCCAGAGTTGTGGCCAGGAGACAGTGTCATTCAGAACCAGAGTATCTGAGTCCAGAGGATTCCATGGGGAGATCTCACTCTAGAGAGGAGGCACTTACCAAGGCCAGGTAGCTGATGTGTTCTCATACAACTTCCTCTCTTTTCACTGAATGGCCAATGGAGAATCTGGATGCAGAGGGAGAGAGGGAAGTGTAGTGTTCAAACTAAGTGTGGCGTGGTGTTATGGTGAAGGAAGGTAAAATTCTGTCAGGGTTGTTTGAACATCTCTAAGGTGTCTTTTAGGTCAAGGCTCCTGCCTTGAATCCTCAATTACCTGGTTTTGAGACCAGTAGGTCTTGTGGAAGCCAGACGTTTTATCCTTTGACCAACTTGGTTAATAGCAATTTATAGACCTATGAATCTATTCAATTCTTTTTGAACATAGCTAGCTATGCTATTGAGGTTTTTCATGATCCCACAGCAATGAGTTCCATTGTTCAGTCACTTATTTCTAAAGACAGCCTTGGTGTTCTTAATTTTTCATAATTTATTATTTTTCAGCTTTATAGAGCTTCCCAATATTATGCTCTTAGAAGACATGCATCTCCAGCTATGAAAATCAAACCTACCCATTTCACGGTGGTGCGATCTCATCTCATGTGTTATGTTTTGGGCTTACTTTTTTATTTTATTTTTATATAAGTTGATTGCATCCCAAATCATAAGGGCATCTGTTCCTGATTTACTTGCCTAGCCTAGCTTTATTTAGCTCTTTTCTTAGATGGCTGCATTATCTTTCCTTTACCTTGCAGTTCAACTTAAGCCTCTAGGCTATTTTTCTCATGACTCTAATTATGTGGTTGTCTCTGGAACAATTACATAATTAAATGGTTTTCATTTTCATTCTGTATATTGGTAATTATAACCAAAATGCTGAAAAGTGCATCAGCTCCAAAGTGAAAAAACAAAGTAATTAAAAACAAAATGGGCCTAGAAGTGCATAAGACTTAAAGAGATTTTTCTGATAAGGAATATATTAGGGCTGAAACAAGATTTTTTAAAAATAGGAATTCCCATTGAAATTCCAGTCCCCAATACTGTCTTGGTGTAATTGATTACTTCTTTGTACTTAGTAAGGTCTTGATCGACTTTTTGTTTTACAATTTTCCAACTTTCTGCTTACTGGGATCCTGTTTACTGCTTTGCCTTTTACCATTTGGCTGTCCATTTCAAATCCCAAGAGGTAATACTGATAAAATACTGCATTTCTTGCACTTCATTTCTCCTTGTACACCATTGGCTGGTATGCAGATTCCTTTACTAATCTGCAATAGAGTTGCAGATTGGTCAAAGCAAAGGGAACAACAGAGAAAAACTATTCTGATTGGAGACACTGTTGTGGAGGCTAAGGGGCATGGGGAGAGGTTAAGAAGTGGACTATTTGCACCATGATTAGCCCAAGAAATGCAGAAACAGCAAGCGCGGACNATCAGTTTCCTGATACTGATGTGATTTCTGAATTCTTGCACTACCATGAGATACCATTACAATTTACTGACCTTTCTGTTTATCATTTACCACATGTATGGTAAATGGAAATATCAGTAAATCAAGACAATATCTCATGGTACTGCAAAAATTGAGAAAGCACATTGGTGTCAGGAAATTGATCCTGGTTCCCAATATGGCAGCATTACTCCCAAGCAGCAGTTGGTTTTGACCTATAAATCCCTATACGGCCTTGGTCCAACTTACCTGTAGGATCGCCTCACTCCCCATGCTCCAGAGTGGCCTCTGTGGTCCACTGAGAGTACCCTTTTTGAGGTCTCCCATGTGTCGTGGGGGAACACTATGGAGCGGGCATTCTCAGTGGCCACACCTAGACTATGGAACTCCCTCCTGGTGGAGGCTCTGTTGGTCCCAACTCCTGGAACACCCTTCCTTCCATCATATGTGTAAGACCTAACTGTTCTGCCTGGATTTTGGTGAAGGCAATGGGGTGTAGGGTGGGGTGGGAGTCTCAGCGGGGGTTCTGGTTCTGTTTGCCTTCTCTTTTAATGTATTGCTCTTGATTCCATGTGTTTTTATGCTGTAAGCCACCCCAGCTGTCTGGAGCAAACCATTAGCTATAATAACTGCAAGAAATATGAACCTACTGGGCAAAATTTATAATAATACTTTATTTCTTTCTAAACCAATAACATAATGATTTGTCCCCAAAACCTGGTGCAGCTGATTGGGAAAAAGGGGAACTTGAGGAATTTCTGTAGTGTAACAATAAATATTGTTGTTTGTTATCTCTTAGTACTATTATTAATGTAAATAGTGAAAGCAATATGCCTGGCTCTGAACAGTCCTGATTAGAGACAGGTCCCTGCCTCAAGGGGCTTACAACCTAGAATAGACATGGGGATGGGAGACAAGGGAAAGGGAATATCGGAAGGGGCAGGGATACGTTCATGAAGCTGAGAAGGTGCATGTGCATGTGCTTAGCCTAGTTCCGTAGAAAGAGTGGGATTCAGAAGAATGAAATGGTATACAGAGAAGCTTAAAGAGCAACCAATGAGGATGAGGAATCTGGGAAGGCATGATGGAAGATGTACTTTTAGTGATTTGAAGTGATTTGAAGGTTGGGAGGGAGCAGAGCATATATGTTCAGGAAGGGAATTTCAAGCATAGGGGACAGCATGGGAGAAGTGGCAAATTGCCACCAATCGAGGGGCTCCAGGATCCCAAACAACACTACTGATATTGCTGCAGGGTCCCGTCATCACTCCTGAGGTTGGTAGTGGCAGGTGTCCTGGTGCCCTTGGAGATCTGTTTTAGGCAGGAGGTCTTGGGCCATCCAGGAGCTTAACAGGGCCAGGCAGCTAGATTGTGGTTGAGCAGTGAGACAGGACCCATCAGGTAGGAAGGAACACTGTGGGTAGATGATTCAGTACATGTCCATCTGCAAAGCACTCAGGCAGTTCTACAGGACCTGCCTCCCTGTCCCCAACTCAACCTGGCCACCACCACCCACCCCCTGGTAAGTCATGGAGGCCCCTAGTAGTTCCTCCTGCTGCTCAACATGTTTCAGACATAAAATGGTCAGCATGTCTCAGACATGCCAGACTTCATGATGGGTGTAATTAAAGGAACAGGGTTTGAAGGTTAGAGAGAGGAAATGGGAGGTAACAGGGTTAGTGGGGCTATAGACTTGGATGGAGTAGCCCTCAAAGCACGGATGACTATTGGGCTGAGGGGGTGGCCCCCCTTTACCTGCACCCTCACCTTGCTCTCCCATCCCCTGAACTCCCCACAGCCAGCCCAGCCTGCTGGCCTGAGCCACCTCCTGGCTATGTCACTCAGGCACATGAAAGGCAAGTAGAAGATTCCTGATCCTCCTACTTTCCTTCTCCTGTCAGCAGGGCAGCAAGCCAACCCAACTCCCCATGCATTTCCTTCTCCTCCTCCCTCCCCCCAAGCCACCTCTCAGCTGACCGGCATGCTAGCTGGGGAGGAAGGGGGTTTGCTGGCACATATGCAAAAGCACACAGAGCTGAAAAGCATTGTGTGCTTCTGTGCATGGGCCTCAGATCAGGCATGCTGAGAGCAAAGACAGCTGAGGCACGCCTGATCTGAGAAGCATGCACAGAAGCTCACAGAACACTTTTATCTCTCTGCATGTTTGTGCATATGCCTGCCAGGCACGGAGCACCATGACTGGCCAGCTGGGAATCTGATAGGGGGAGGGAGAGGAAGTAGCGATATGTGAGAGGGGGCATGCCAGGGCTCGGCTGGCTGATGGGCATGCACAGCCAGCTCTTTGTGGTAACAGGGGAGGGGGGATGGAGGGTGCAGCAGGGAGCGGCCAGAGTGGGAGCAGTAAGAGGGCCCCAATCCTTGCTATTGATACACTGATGTCTTTAGAGCAGCTGGGGCAGCTGCCTGCATGGTACTGGCACATTAGAAGCAAGCAGGAGGCTGGAGAAGGGTTCAGGGCAAAAAAGCATGGGTTAATACAAAGGAACCCGGCCAATTAAGATGGCTTTAGGGTACCTTTGCCAGGTGCCCTAAAAACGTCAGAACCTCAAGGCGTTCTGTCTCCCACTTTTGGAAAGGGGAGTGGGGAGTGAGCAGAAGATACAGCCGCAGCAAGGAACTGGTCTGGAGTCAGACTCTGGACCAGTTCAGAGTCTGCTGCACCAGAGCGTTGACTGATTTCTCTACTTTGGTGAGTCATTTCTTTTTAATTTCGTTTTCTTATTGTACTTAATCCCCCCCCCCCACTATTGCTGCTCTTCACTGAAGTGCAGTCCTTCTATATATATATATTTATTTCAATACTCTTATATCCCATAACCCTCCTGCTCAAGAGCAGCTCGGTGCGGCTCACCACACAATCAATGATACAATTTAAAACCATTAAAATATCCTAAAAATACTAAAAATATGCTAAAAGGGCAGAACCAATCCCCTCCTCCACTAACCCACCCCACCCTACCCATCTCCCTCTCCGAAGGCCCCGAGGAATAATCAGGTGTTACACTGTCTTTGGAAAAAGGGGAGGTCTGGGGCCAAGTGGGCCTCCGTTGGGAAGGAATTCCACAGCCAAGGAGCAGCCACTGAGAATGCCCTCCCCATCGTCGCCACCCGGGAAACCTGGAGGACTTGGAGTCGGGTGACCCAGACCAGCTGCAGGGGCTGCGATACAACTCGGGGCCTGAGACGGTCCTGCAGGGTACAGGTCATTTAGGGCTTTATAGGTCATTACCAACACCTTGAATTGGGCAGCCAGTACAGAAAATGGAGCACCGGTGTAATGTGCTCATGACTAGGGCTGATGAGGCAGCAGCTGTTACAGCACCGCAATTCCATTCCGCCATTTCAAAATGTCCCGCGCCACACTGCGGCTTTTCTGCTGACGTTCGGCTAATTCTGCCGGCATTCTCCATATTCGGAAACTATCGGAAAAATTGTGGAATTGTTGGAAACTGTCGGAAAACCACTGTTCCGCTATTTTTTGGTGCTGACGGAATGGCGGAAGTAGCGAAAATGTCATGTTTCCGCTATTTTGCAAAGCCTATGGAAGTAGCAGAATGAAATTAGCGGAACTGCAGAAGTAGCAGAATTTGTTTATTTATTTATTTATTTCTAGATTTATACCCCACCCCTCCTGAGAACAGCTCGGGGCGCTTCCAACAAAAAAATATAAAATACATATAAAACCATTTAAAACACATCAAAAATACATAAAGTATTAAAACAGGGCCGGGGAAACATTTAAAACAATAAAATAGGGTAGGGGAGATAAAACCCCATTAACCCACCTTCCCACCCTCCCCAAAGGCCTGGGCGAACAGCCAGGTTTTACATATTCACCAGAATATCAAAGGGCTTGGGGCCAGGCGAGCTTCCTCCAGAAGGGAGTTTCAAAGGCGCGGCACGACCACTGAGAATGCCCTCTCCATTGTGGCCCCCCGCTTAACACGAGGGACCTCCAAGAAGGCACCCCCAGCCGACCGAAGGAGCTGCTCTGGGGCACAGAGGGCGAGGCGGTCCCTGAGGTATGGGGGGGCCTCAGACTGTGAAGGGCCTTGTAGATCAAAGTCAAAACCTTGAACCTGGCTCAGCATGCTGTTGGCAACCAGTGCAGAATCCGGAGCACAGGTGTTATGTGCTCCCGAAGACCCATCCCCGAACGGAGGTGGCCGCCGCATTCTGCACTAGCTGCAGCCTCCGAACCAGGCACAAGGGAAGCCCCACGTAGAGCCCGTTGCAGTAGTCCAGCCTCAAGGTGACGAAGGCATGGATGAGGGAGGCCAAGTCCGGGCCAGAGACGAATGGATGCAGCCTCCGTACCATATGCAGCTTGCGAAAAGCAGCCTTTGCGACTGCCTTCACCTGCCACTCCAGGCAGAGATCCATGTCCAATATCACTCCCAGACTCCAGACCTGCTAAGCTATAGGAGGGCGAACCCCCCCAATCAGGGGGGTCACTGCCTCCCACGCTCTCCCCACCAACATCATCTCCATCTTATCGGGGTTGAGCTTCAGTCTGCTCTGCCACATCCATTCAGCCATGGCCTCCAAACACTGGGATAGCACGGAGACAGCAGGGTCTGGGTCCGTTGAAAAGGAGAGGAACAGCTGAGTATCGTCAGCATATTGGTGACAACGCACCCTGAAACCTCTCACAACCTCCCCCAAGGGCTGCATATATACATTAAACAATAATGGAGACAGAATAGAACCCTGCGGAATGCCGCATGCTAAAACGCGGGGGCAAGATGTCTCATCCCCCAAGCACCACCCGCTGGCTTCTCCCTGAGAGGAATGAATGGAACCATTCAAAAACGGTCCCATCCAGACCCCCCAGGTCACAGCAGCCCATGGTCCACAGTGTCAAAAGCAGCAGAGAGATCTAGCAGGATTAGAAATGTTAAACATCCTGCATCCATCTCCCGGTGGAGATCATCGACCAAGGACACCAATGCTGTCTCGGTGCCATAGCTGGGGCAGAAC
>QEPC01002510.1:9093-21552 GCA_003113815.1 Sphenodon punctatus
ATAAGGATGATGAAGTCCACAAAGAGTCTCGAAAGCAAAGACAAGGAGTTTGTGCTGGATGCAAAAATAAAAGAGGGAGCCAGTGCTTGGAGCAGAGGGGGGTTGAACATCATCAAAGTGGCAGGCAATGTGGATGACCATGACGGTGGAGTGTTGATGTTGGCTGCACCCTACAGCATGCCCCTGGTGGTGGGCAGCCTTGCAACTGGACATCTTTTGGGGGGTTGCTGCTGCTTCGACCATCCTGTGGGCATCTACTATTTTCCAAAAACTTTATTTGCATTTTTGTGTCAACCAACAGAGGAAAAAGAAACAGAAGTTCTTTAATTTGGCAACTGTTTTATTTTCCAGCTATTTTGGGGTGAGAAAGGGTGATTATACTAACGTTTGTGTGTGTGAGCCAGATACACAATTTGGCAAACTGGAGGAAAAGTGCATGAGAAACAAACGAAAAAAAAAATAAATCAGCTCTCAGGAATTTTAATGCAATGAAACATACCTTACATGCTAATTAATCAAAATGTTTGATGAACCCTCTTTATCCAGACATAACCGTGGCTTTTTGTTCAGTTTAGGGAGGTATCCAGCTAACGGGTTTCTGCTGCAAGTTAACAGTTTTTATTAAACTGTTTAATAAAAATACAAGCATTGCAAGTGAGGGGGAAGACACTATGGGTGAAAACAGACATAATACTAACTCCACTTTAACACACCGCTTTCACATTTCTTATGCATGTTGCTGAGCTGCACAGGGCACCAATACAGCCCTGCTAAGCAGGGCCATTCTTCAGAGTCTGGGAGTCATCTTGAAATGATCCAAAGTCACACTGCTGCCCCCACACAAAGCTTTACCTGGGGTTGACTTCTGTGTGTTACCTGTGCTTAACAGTTCTGACCTGGTGCCCAGCCCTGGGGAATTCTCTTACTGTGGCTGCTGCTCCCCAGCTCAACCCAGAGGTGACGGGGCAGCAGAAGATCCAGGAGGGCTTTTCCCTTCATACCTACACATTCACTAGCAGCCAGTTTCTTGTTAGTGGAAAGGCCAGGAGACCAGTAACTCTGCAGCTGCAAGAACCCTTTCTGCTCTCTGCTATCAGCTAGAGCTGGCTGCCCTGTACTGCGGGGAAAGAAGCAAAATTAATAAACAAAATGAAAAGCAGCAGCTGTTGCTGCGGCATGGGATTTCTAGCGGTTGCAACCAAGCTATGTGAGGGACTCTTCCCCAGCTGCCTCAAAACAGGAAACCTGGCAACCCTATTCTTCACTCTTCTCTTTCTTGCCTTCCTTCTTTGCCCCAACCTTCTAATTTACCCGTTGCTCACTGCCCCTCCTCTTCGTTTCCTGTCGCCCATCATACTCTTCCTCCTTCCCCCCGCAACCATCCTTCCCCAGCACCTTGTTCTTGCACTCCCAGTCTCTTTGATTGTTGCTGCCTATACTGGCACCTGGGACTGCTGCCTGCATTAATCATTCCCTCCCTTCTTTCCCACCCAATAGGGCCTAAGTCTACAACAGGACCACACCAGTTTACTCCAGCTAAGTAGCTGCCTGGCTGGCACGGACAGAGATTTTTGCAAGACTGTAAGGGAGCACTGAACTGAACTGACAAATCTGCTGCAGGTTTCAATAGGATTTTCGAATTTATAAAATTGGTATGAAAATTTTCAATAAACCATATCCTAACTCAATCAGACAGCAGCATATATATATTTATAATGAAATCTGAGGAAGGCAAGATTAAGTTTTAATGGGAGAAACTCCATTTGGTAGAATTAAGTTTTAATTAAGTTCTACCATTAAGTTCTAATTAAGCTCTACCATTAAGTTTTATTGGTAGAAACCCCATAAAGTGTAACACCCATTTTATCAGGGTTAGAGTGTCTGTGTGAAAAAGCCCATAGTTACTGAAATCTACATTATCCTCACCAATTATAGTTAAATGGGAATGTCAAAAGTTGATATTTTGACCTTGTTCTTGCACTAAAGACAATGGGACCAATCACGTGTAAAGGTTGCAAGGTCAGACCTGTTAACTAAGTGATTGTTGCTGAGAGCTACATTTTTCTATAGTCACTGAAGCTGAGTAGTACTTTGCTCTGAGAACAAGCCACCTGACTTCAATGGGAACAACTGTTGACTAAAGCAGAGGTTCCAAAATTGTAGTTCACGACCCTGAGTGGGGTCGCAGATGGGTCACAATCCAACTTGAGATTTGATACACTTTGCATCTCTTTTTTGCTCTGGCGGTGGCAAAATTTTTATTTAAATCTCAAAAGGGATTGATTCAGTCTCAGACAAAAAATGTGAACCAGTGGTCCAAGGTATGTTTTACTCAGTGGGTAAAAGGCACTCCTGTGCAAAGGGTAAGCACCAACTGAAACACTCAGCCTGGGACTCAAGTGAAATCTAGGACATGTGCTCAGTCTCTTCACAGGTTTATCTTCAATTGAGATATACCTAAGCATGCCAGAACTGGATACTAGGGTAATCCAGATGACGGATAGTGTTGCGTACAGTGCTCCTCCATGTATCCATGGGAAAATACAATATAGAGGGGGAAAACTTTTAACCACTCCTCATCCAAGACCACGCCTGAAAGTATATAAAAAAGTTTGGGGATAGACGCATGCACTACACCCATTTAGCTCATTATGATGTCTATTTGTAGGTAATCGCTGGTGCATTGTTAGAGGCTGGTTTTCAAAATTAGGTCCCTAAGCCTTTAGATTCTGCAGAATGAACTATTTGACTGTTAATGGCAGCATTCCTCAATGACCATCTTCCAATTATAACCATACATTGATCCAAGTCTATGGAAGGTAGGGAAATTATTGTATGCTATTCAGAGAACCTAAAGATAAACCAGTTCTGTAGTACACTACATTGTGTGCAGAAGATGAAAGTTCATACTCCTAAGGCATGAAAGATTATTGTAATGCTGTTGCTTTGATGAATCAGGGGCTTCATCCAGTACATAGACTTTTTCTTCCACTTTATGTTAAAAAAATGTCCTGAAATAGGGGGGAAAAAGTTATTTAGAGTGCATTTTAGGTGAATGCATGATAAGCAGTAAGCACAATATAGAATAACAATCACAGTCTGCTGAATGTGGTATGTTTTGTATCTACTTACTAAGAGCACTTGCACAAAAGCCTCATGCAAACCTACATAGGACAACTTACCTTAATCTTTCCAGAGGCCCCTACGTAGTATTAAGAACCACAAATTAAAACATACAGCAAGTTTATATTGAAAAATTGGTTGGAGAACTGGGATAATTCTCAGGACAATCACTGATTTTAAAATGAAAGCAGAGGAATATACAAAATCTTCAACAAAAAAGGCATGAAGGCAAAAAAGGCAACGCAACACTGAGGCCATTTTCACACGGACCCCCCCGCCCCCTGCACACGTGTGTGGGTAGAGGCGCGCCCATGCAAACGTTGCCGTGGGCGTGTATGCAGTGGGGAGGCATCTGTAGGAACGTGGTAGGTGGTGGTGCGTGCGCACTCCACCCATCTCCACTCACCGCACACCCATGGAGCAATTGGCCAGAATGGTGGTTGCTCTGTGGGTGCAGATGGGTGGAGATAGGTATGCACCAGTGGGAATGGCCGCCCACACACCGCCACCTTCACCCATTCCCCTATCCACCACGGCCCAAGTGAAAATGGCCTAAGGGTGCAATCCTCACCCATCAAAGTTAATGGGAATTTTGGCATTAACTTTAATGGGCTCAAAATTGCAGCCTAAGTACAGCAAGAACAGGAATTTTTGTTCTTTAGACCTGTCTTACATTTCTGAAACCAATTAGTGGTACTGAAGTCAAGTGTCAATCTTTGTATTTTTTCCAAGTGTGCATATAATATAGTGTTCTGCTGCCGTATGACTAGCTGAATCCAATCCAGCAANATTTACCCGTTGCTCACTGCCCCTCCTCTTCGTTTCCTGTCGCCCATCATACTCTTCCTCCTTCCCCCCGCAACCATCCTTCCCCAGCACCTTGTTCTTGCACTCCCAGTCTCTTTGATTGTTGCTGCCTATACTGGCACCTGGGACTGCTGCCTGCATTAATCATTCCCTCCCTTCTTTCCCACCCAATAGGGCCTAAGTCTACAACAGGACCACACCAGTTTACTCCAGCTAAGTAGCTGCCTGGCTGGTACGGACAGAGATTTTTGCAAGACTGTAAGGGAGCACTGAACTGAACTGACAAATCTGCTGCAGGTTTCAATAGGATTTTCGAATTTATAAAATTGGTATGAAAATTTTCAACAAACCATATCCTAACTCAATCAGACAGCAGCATATATATATTTATAATGAAATCTGAGGAAGGCAAGATTAAGTTTTAATGGGAGAAACTCCATTTGGTAGAATTAAGTTTTAATTAAGTTCTACCATTAAGTTCTAATTAAGCTCTACCATTAAGTTTTATTGGTAGAAACCCCATAAAGTGTAACACCCATTTTATCAGGGTTAGAGTGTCTGTGTGAAAAAGCCCATAGTTACTGAAATCTACATTATCCTCACCAATTATAGTTAAATGGGAATGTCAAAAGTTGATATTTTGACCTTGTTCTTGCACTAAAGACAATGGGACCAATCACGTGTAAAGGTTGCAAGGTCAGACCTGTTAACTAAGTGATTGTTGCTGAGAGCTACATTTTTCTATAGTCACTGAAGCTGAGTAGTACTTTGCTCTGAGAACAAGCCACCTGACTTCAATGGGAACAACTGTTGACTAAAGCAGAGGTTCCAAAATTGTAGTTCACGACCCTGAGTGGGGTCGCAGATGGGTCACAATCCAACTTGAGATTTGATACACTTTGCATCTCTTTTTTGCTCTGGCGGTGGCAAAATTTTTATTTAAATCTCAAAAGGGATTGATTCAGTCTCAGACAAAAAATGTGAACCAGTGGTCCAAGGTATGTTTTACTCAGTGGGTAAAAGGCACTCCTGTGCAAAGGGTAAGCACCAACTGAAAAACTCAGACTGGGACTCAAGTGAAATCTAGGACATGTGCTCAGTCTCTTCACAGGTTTATCTTCAATTGAGATATACCTAAGCATGCCAGAACTGGATACTAGGGTAATCCAGATGACGGATAGTGTTGCGTACAGTGCTCCTCCATGTATCCATGGGAAAATACAATATAGAGGGGGAAAACTTTTAACCACTCCTCATCCAAGACCACGCCTGAAAGTATATAAAAAAGTTTGGGGATAGATGCATGCACTACACCCATTTAGCTCATTATGATGTCTATTTGTAGGTAATCGCTGGTGCATTGTTAGAGGCTGGTTTTCAAAATTAGGTCCCTAAGCCTTTAGATTCTGCAGAATGAACTATTTGACTGTTAATGGCAGCATTCCTCAAAGACCATCTTCCAATTATAACCATACATTGATCCAAGTCTATGGAAGGTAGGGAAATTATTGTATGCTATTCAGAGAACCTAAAGATAAACCAGTTCTGTAGTACACTACATTGTGTGCAGAAGATGAAAGTTCATACTCCTAAGGCATGAAAGATTATTGTAATGCTGTTGCTTTGATGAATCAGGGGCTTCATCCAGTACATAGACTTTTTCTTCCACTTTATGTTAAAAAAATGTCCTGAAATAGGGGGGAAAGAGTGCATTTTAGGTGAATGCATGATAAGCAGTAAGCACAATATAGAATAACAATCACAGTCTGCTGAATGTGGTATGTTTTGTATCTACTTACTAAGAGCACTTGCACAAAAGCCTCATGCAAACCTACATAGGACAACTTACCTTAATCTTTCCAGAGGCCCCTACGTAGTATTAAGAACCACAAATTAAAACATACAGCAAGTTTATATTGAAAAATTGGTTGGAGAACTGGGATAATTCTCAGGACAATCACTGATTTTAAAATGAAAGCAGAGGAATATACAAAATCTTCAACAGAAAAGGCATGAAGGCAAACAAGGCAACGCAACACTGAGGCCATTTTCACACGGACCCCCCCGCCCCCTGCAACCGTGTGTGGGTAGAGGCGCGCCCATGCAAACGTTGCCGTGGGCGTGTATGCAGCGGGGAGGCATCTGTAGGAACGTGGTAGGTGGTGGTGCGTGCGCACTCCACCCATCTCCACTCACCGCACACCCATGGAGCAATTGGCCAGAATGGTGGTTGCTCTGTGGGTGCAGATGGGTGGAGATAGGTATGCACCAGTGGGAATGGCCGCCCACACACCGCCACCTTCACCCATTCCCCTATCCACCACGGCCCAAGTGAAAATGGCCTAAGGGTGCAATCCTCACCCATCAAAGTTAATGGGAATTTTGGCATTAACTTTAATGGGCTCAAAATTGCAGCCTAAGTACAGCAAGAACAGGAATTTTTGTTCTTTAGACCTGTCTTACATTTCTGAAACCAATTAGTGGTACTGAAGTCAAGTGTCAATCTTTGTATTTTTTCCAAGTGTGCATGTAATATAGTGTTCTGCTGCCGTATGACTAGCTGAATCCAATCCAGCAAATAGCTTAATGTTTTCTACGATGTTTCCAAATTAGAAAACAGCCTTGCTCTGTCTATGAGTCACTTCAGGATCTGACCCATAAACCAGCCTGCTCACAGCGTCCACCTCCAGTTTAATTTTACTTACAGAGCAAGTACTGGACCTGCATTCATTAGTCTTTGACCCTTTCTGCTGGCTTTTCCCATGGAGCTGAGCCACTTGCTTTGTGTCCAGCCTCCTAGATTGTTGCCTCCCTTTCCATCATGTCTGTGCCAGGGCATGTTAACACAGGGGTTCGACCCCTGAGATAAGCTCGTCTTCCGAGGCGCCGCCTCTCCTCTGGTAGTCTTGGCCAGCGCTTCCACTCCCGAGACGAGCTCTTTAGCTCATAGCACCATCCTCATGGATCTCTTACTGCGCTTTAAGCTCAGTCTGTTAGAGCGATTCCTCCCAGCTGGCTAGCAGATTTTTCCTAGGCTATTAATCCCTTCAAATAGCTCATTAGCTCAGGGCCAGCCTTAGAATTTGCGGGACTTAGGGCAAGAATAAACGATGGGGACTGCACAGCCCTGCGTTCTTTAGCCACATCCTTTTAACGATTGGCAGTTTGGTGCTCCAGCACCCCAGTAGGTGACGCAATGGGGAGGGGGTGGACAGGGCACCACAGGAAGCAGCAACCTCATGAGCTGAGACACAGGCGGGGATTGGTCCTCACAGAAATAGCTCACCATGGGGCCTCAGGAGCACTGGCACAGAGTAGGGGTGTCAACCAGCACCAATTTGCAGATACAGGTATGGTTTATTTTTTAAATTTAATTATGGGTATGGTACAGACCCATAATTAAATTTTAAGAAACAAACCAGTTACACCCCCCCGACTCCCATGGCTCATCTTTCCCACCTACTTACTGGCCTCAGGGCAGGCTTGATTGAAGGTCTGGTGAGCTGCCGCTTGATTGAAGGCCCTGGGGGTGGGGGCTCCTCCTGTGTGCAGAAGTCCCCCCGGCAGGCTTCCCCTCGCCACGGTGCGCTGTGGGGTCCCTGCTCCACAGTGCACATGTGCAAAATGCCCACTGGGGCCTTTCTGCGCATGCACAGCCCTTTTGCAAAATGGCACTGGGGGGCATGGCACACAGGAGGAGACCCCCCCCGACCTTCAATCAAGCGGCAGCCCACTGGACCTTCAATCAAGCCCACCCGGAAGCCAGTANTCCCCCCGGCAGGCTTCCCCTCGCCACGGTGCGCTGTGGGGTCCCTGCTCCACAGTCCACATGTGCAAAATGCCCACTGGGGCCTTTCTGCGCATGCACAGCCCTTTTGCAAAATGGCACTGGCAGTGTCGGCACCATTTTGCAAAAGGGCAGCTGTACTGCGTATGTGCGAATGGACCATTTGCACATGCACAGAATGGCTGCCCTTTTGCAAAATGGTGCCGACACTGCCAGTGCCATTTTGCAAAAGGGCTTCGCATGTGCAGAATGGCCTCAGCAGCCATTTTGTGCATGCGCATTCTGAAGTGTGCTGCAGCAAGGAAGGCAGTGGGGGGCATGGCACACAGGAGGAGACCCCCCCCGACCTTCAATCAAGCGGCAGCCCACTGGACCTTCAATCAAGCCCACCCGGAAGCCAGTAAGTACCATACCAGGGCCCCGGGGGTGCTGGGTGGGAAACTCGTGTTTGTAACAGCAGATCTGTAATTTTGCAGACTGCTATTACAGACAGGTCCGCCGTGACAGCCCGTTATGGGCAGTTATGGATTAATCTGTAGTTGCCATCCCTAGTACCGAGGCTACCAGGACTGGCCTCTCTGTGGGTCCCCCATTGACTGTGGGGCTCGGGCCATGGCCCTGACTGGCCCTTTTTTAGGCCAGCTCTGCTTTAGCTACACTAATGAAACTTCTAAAGGGCTAGGCACTGCAAAGAATTACGCCAACTCTTACTATGGTCCTGCAAACATTCAGGGGTGGCCTATTACACTCCACTCTTAGGTGTTTTTGACAAATGAATGATATCTTTGTGGGGGTGGGGAGGTATTTGAGGATTGCTATGTATTTTTTGTTTCATTTTCAAAATTTAGTTTGGTGGCTTTTGCATTCTACCTTTACACTATCATATTCGTATCACCATTCATTACATTGTACATCGAGCATCGCACTATTCCAGTGTGTGCGCTCAGCGTGTTATAAAGCCTCTGTGAAACGTGAGGGTTAGGCTGGAATTTGCCACTAACCTTTATCCTGCTACAGGGAAATTGTCCCAATGGAGAGCAGGTTTGCTCAGGGATCATTCTTTAAGAGACTATGAAATATTAGTATTTGTAATAGACTACTGATACAATTAAAGCATTAACTTAAGCATTACCAGGGAATTCTTTAGGTATTCTTTAAATATTTGGTTGATATTTTGCGGTAAAATGGAAGGTATATTTTATACAACAAATCATGAAAAACAGTCTTTTAGGAGGAGAGTGACCAACATTTACGGTCAGGCAATAAAGGTAATTAATGCAATTTATAAGAGAAACGTCTAATTTGGAATGAGAAAATCTGAACAAAGAACTTGCATTGTAATAATATCAGACAAGGTCAAAGTCCAAAGAACACACCGATACACCATGCAAGTGTCTGGTATGAAGACAGGCATTGTCATGCAAAGCACAGACAGGCACGTGCATTGGAAAGTAACACAGCCTCACAATGAAAGACTATATGTCCACTCAGGTCTGTCTATTCACCATGAGGGAACACTGCAGTGGTTACAGCTGCAGGAGATACCCATGTCTGTATACAGAAGCACTGCCTTCAAAAACTTTTCTGTTTGTGTTGGGGCTGATTGTTGATGAGGGAATAGGAGGGCTAAATGTACAGGATATGAAAACACAATAATGAGGAAAGTTACTCCTTTGCCTTCTGCTATGTGTCTAATAGCAAAAACTATCTTTACCACAGTACATAGGCTACATGCTCAGCTGAGGCACCCTGGCATACCTTCACAAGAACCGGCTGAGACTCTGTCCCTCTCTATGTACTGGGAGTTAGGTTTAATAAAAACTGTATACTTAACCTGCTATTATCAGATTATTTGATAAAGGCCTACATGTAAAAATAATAAAAAGTATTATTATTATTATTTTATTTTATTGTCTTCCTTGCACAAATTAGAAAATCAGGTTTCATTTTTCACAGTTCTCTTAAAACAGTGACTCTTGGTGCTCCTTCATGCATCGTTTCCACTTGCCGAGGAGTCAACATGGAGCAGAGTCCATGATGGTTTCCCAGGGAGTGTTGTTTGACAGGGGTGTGCGAGGCACAGGCATTTTCTCATGGGGGAACAATGTATGAATGAATTCTCAGTTTTTACCAGTTCAGGAGCCCCAAGTGCAGTCCAGTATTGCTGAAAGAGCCACAACCGCTCCTCTGGAGCAGCACTAGCTAGAGGGCAGGGACACACTGCAACTCTGGATGCTGATCAGCTGTTACTGCTAAAAATGAGTGGCTGGTTACCACTGATCAGCAATTTAGTGCTAACAGCTGATCAACATGTAGAACTGCAGTCTGCTCCCAGCCAGGCACATGTGGATGTGAAGGACCTTCAGTGATAGGCTAACGAGTCTTGGCAGTCAAAGTCTGAGTATCTTGTCTTAAAAGTTAATATTTTAAGAAGGATCTGTGTGAGGTAAACAGCTGGTTTCATCAATATAACAGGTCCACTGGATTTTAAATAATAGATTCCTGTGTTTTACAAATGGGTTGATCAGTCTCATATACTCGATACGCCTCAACATGGTGTCATGTCAACACATTTAAAAACATGTAATATTCACCAAATTACTTGTGGATTAATAGTTTGTTTTATGTTACTAAACTGCAGTGATTTAGAAATGTAATTAAATCCTCAGGCTTGAACAAGGAGGATGGTTGCAGTGTGCAATCACATGTATAAGGAGTGCAAACATTTATTATACTGAGCGGAAGGACAAGGAGGTGAGGGTAATTTGATAGGCATTGCCTAATCAAAATATCTCCATGCTAAAGGACAAGGTGGCTTGACTACTGGTAACAGATATTTAACTCTGGGAGGAATCACTTACATTTCATCATCATATTCCTTTGGGGGAGACACTGCAATGACCAAGTCAATCCAATCCTGCAAAAAAAAAAAAAAAACATTATTATAGGAAAAGATGCAAATGGCCAGGTATTACAGTTTCTTGTAACCTGACTCTTTGAATGATGACCATGTCACATTAGAACTTTAGCCCAAACTAGTTAAAACACAGAGGGCCAAATTCAGTTCTTAGTTGTGCCCAGCCAACCCCATAAATGTACTTTCTTTCCAGACTCATGTTTGAATGCACAAACATGGATCAAACACTACTCTGCATTTATGGCTTTCCCATAGCCAACGTAAAGTATGAATGGCTATGCCCACAGCAGCCTTGGTCTCTTCCCAATCTGGGTCTACGGTAGGCATTGTTGGTACTGGTTAGGGATGTGCACGGCGGGTGGGGTGGGGTAAGTTTGGTCTGTGTGTGTCTCCATGTTTTATGGGGGTTTGGGTGGTTTTTTTTTGGTTTTCATAGAAATTTACTGCAGATAACCAACAGAATGCACTGTACACACATTAAATGATAAATAATACATAATGACTGGGATATAACCTGTAAAGAAGTGTTTTTAAATAAGGAGCTATTCATTGGCAAATCACCCATTTACTCTGAATGATAACTTTGAATTTGCACTCTGTGTGCTGTGCAATAAAGTGCCTGCATGGTAACTGGCCAGCTTTGTGCTACAAATTGGACAATGATGGTAGAGCCAGCCCTCTGTTCTGGAAATAAGAACAGAGGGCGCTGTCACTCCTCTGGCATTGAGCATGGGGTTGCAAGGACAGAAAATGATCCCTGTTCTCTCTTCAGTCTGACCTCAGGGCAAAAACAGTGAATGTGCTCACTTTGAAATGACTTCCTGGGGGGCGGGGGGAGACACAGGGCTCTCGCTCACTCTGCTACCCCTCATCCTGAGGCAAGTCACACAACAGGAGAGAGGAATAGAAGCAGGTTTCCCTGGACCCCAAGGGGGAACACATGAAGGGACACAGCAGGGCTCTCACACACTATGATCACCCCTGGGCATGCATGGACACATGCAGCATAACTGGGGGCAGCAGAGTACAGCAACTGAAGGCATTTGTTTTTTTTAAAATTACATGCAAGTGGGCCCCATAGAAGCTGGATGGAATCAGGGGGTGGGATGTTCACAGGGGTTGGGATTCCCCTCTCTCCTTTTGTAAAGCATTGTTTCAGCTTCCTTGTAAAACCAAACTCTGGATTACAGGAGAGGACAAACATTTACTGTGCCGTTTTCATCATCCACAAAGTCCAACCTCCATTTTAAGGATGCATTAGGGGAGCTAATGACCAGGAGAAACGGGAGCATCCCTCTGTGCTCCTTGCCCTCCCCCTATATAACAGGGGATCCTTTCCAGTTTACTTCCCCAGTGGACAGGGAGCCTAGTGCTTTGTGCTTGTCTCCTGGTATGGCCTACCCTGCCTTGTTGCATGGAGCTCCTTTGGTCTACACACTGGTTCTTCCCTGTTCCATAGCCTGAGCTTACCCCAAGGATTGTGATACAGCCTGACTGCCACGACATGATACAAGGACAAAAAGCAGCAGGTTTCCCCAGACTGAAGGGAGAAAGACTGGGATGGACACAGGGCTTTTGCTCACTCTGCTACTTCTCACCCCAAAGTACACATAGGGTATTTTCAGACGTTACGAGATCACGGTGAACCACGGTGAATACCCACCTGTGGTCACCGTGTCTCGAACGTCTGTTTGGCGGCCGCCAGATGTTCGCCACGGTCAATACCCACATGGGGTCAATTTGAACCACGCTTCCCGGGCTAGCCGGGGGAATGTCCCGGGAAGCGTGGTCAAAAAGATCCCCAGCGGGGACCAAAAAAAAGTAA
>QEPC01002510.1:21712-40888 GCA_003113815.1 Sphenodon punctatus
CGCGGCCCCGCCCCCTCCCACATTCCCCGCCGGGATCTCCCCGGCACGTCTGCTATGGCGTTACGGGGTGATCCTGGGGGGGAATGATTTCGGTGATTTCGGTACGGGGCCAAAGGGCCCCGTAACGTCTGAAATCACCCATACATGTCTTTTATTTTTTTTTCAGAACTATTTTTGTTTCAGTTAGTTTCTAACACATCTTTTGTTTTTAACATATCTGTCTAGTTTCCATTTTCTTGACATGCCAAGAAAAGGAAAAGGACGGTGATTTTTGTTTTGTTTTGAGGTAAGCAGATTGACTGAAGCACTACCACTCTTTTTCTGAATCACTCATGTACAAAAGGCCACTGGGGCTGTTTTGTGCACATGCAAGATGGCCGCCGTCCTTAAACAAACGGGTGGCAGCCTTCAGGGCCCTGGGGAATTGGGGTGGGGAGAAATCCAGATCCTAAACTCCAGATCTGCAACTGGCAGGGGCATATTACGGATTGGTGCGGATTAATCCATAACAGCCCATTACGGGCCACTGAGGATTAATCCAGACCCATAATGCCCATCCCTACTGCGCATGTGCTGGGAGCCTGACTGAGCTCCTGCGTGTGCGAGTACCAGAGCCGGCCAGCTGTTCCCTGGTACTTGTGCGTGGGGCGCCCCAGGGAACCCAAAATCTGGGGGAGACCCTCCAGATTCTGGGTTCCCGAAAGGGGCATTTTTGACAAAATTGAAGTTTGGTTGTTGAACCCAAACTGCACACCTCTAGTACTGGCACAGATGTGAAAACCCACCTACCAAACTTCACAAATGTGAACATGTACCTGTTATAGGCCCTTTTCAAATGGGTGCAGGTGCGTGGGGGGATGGATGGTGGGCACGGTAGGTGGGCGGTGCATGGGTGTGTGTTCCCATGGACCCCCACCCACCTCCACCCATCTCCATGCAGTGAGCATCCGGCATTGGCGCCCGATGTTCCTTTTTGGGTGATGGGTGGAGGTGGGTGGAGCGTAGGAACGCACACGCACCCCCACCCACTGGCTGCGGCGTTTGCATGGACGTCCACCCATTCCCCCGCACCCGCCGCAGTATTCAAACGGATGTCCCACCCCCACACACATGGGCGAGGTGGGGGCGTCCATTTGAAAAGGCCCATAGACAGGAGTAAGAACTGCAAGTGAGTACTTGGAAGGTCAAGGAGAAAGCTTGGGCAACTGTTCCCTATGGGAGGAGGTGTAGGAAAATAGGAGGAGGTATAGAAAAATATGGTACTAGCATGTGGAGGGTCATAGAAGAATCCAAAGGTAGAAAAAGCAGAGAGGGCAGTAGGAAGTCAATCAATATAGTTCAGGCTGGAGGAAAATGACTTAGATTTTAAGCAACCTAAAATCATGCTGGGTTACTTTGAATTAAATCTAAAATAAATGAATCTATTCTCCAGAACTCTGTAATTAACTTGCCGTGAAGATCATACAGTCTGCATTGGGAAACTGTACAAAATGCTCTCTTATAGCCAAATTGAAAATGCTTTTTGCTTCATTTGTTAGGAATTACATGAAGCAAAAAGTCTCTTGATACAATCCTTGATCATTCCTAATTCTTCTTTAACAAAGGCTTATTCCATAAACTGCCCAGACTGTAACACCTTTAAAATATGGCTACTGTACAGTTGGGGATGAAAATACTTATTGACTTACCCCACCCATGTTCCAGGCTCTGGACAGAGTTGTCTGAGCTTCAGCCAGCTTAGCATCCAGCAGTATCTTGCCATTCACAGCCATTATTTCATCCCCTTTCACTATGCCTCCTGGAGAAGCAAACAGTGCACAAATACCACAGGAACAAAGTGAGACGTCTCTCCCAGATGCCCCAGCTTCACACACATTCAATACTGAGTCTCATGAAAACCAGCCGTGACACTTTTATTGGATGCCAGACTTACACCACCACAGTTGTGCAAACAAGGATTTTTATAAAATGAAACAACTGCAACAACAATCTTTTGATGGTCATTGAAAGTCTAGTGGCATGTGTGTGCCATGGTAACCTCAAGAGGGATATTTTTAAAGGTACAAATAAAAATTGGAGAAAGTCTAACTCAGGGACCCGAGTTGACTGCACCAAAAAATCTTAAATTCTGCAACCAGTGAAGCTAAATTCTGCAAATTCACCGCGAGCATTAATATTTGCATAATTAACTTGATTTGCATAACTATGCATGCTGGGAAGTAAATTTGCAATAGGTTTGACACAGAATCACAACTTTGCTAATCAAACACAACTCAAATCCTCTGGAACCTCATGCAAACATAGGGCCTTCAGACCCCACCCACCCACAATTCATCTCCCAGGGGCCTATTTACCCTTGGGTCATGGTCAGGATTGCCTGATTCTGCAAGGATTCTGTGAGGATTGGCTGATTCTGCGAAAATCACTGCAAATTGCAGCAACGCAGTCAATTCGGGTCCCTGGTCTAACCTAAGAGATTTCCTGAGGTAAGCTCTAGTAAAATGTGCAGCAATAAGATAAATTCCTAGTCAAATTCTGCCGTTGGTTAAACCTGAATCATCATACTGACGCAGAGTCCATAGATGTCACTGCAGGATATGTTTGCAATATCAGGTATACCCTAATGAGCTACAGTGAACTAAGAATGGAATATAATCAGCCTATTCCAGAACTCGCCACAGGGCATTTTTAAACAAGTGGGGGGAATTTGCGAGTTAAGAAAACTCCTGCAACACCCCCTCTCCCCCCGGATGTGTGAGGTAGGGTGCATGCTTTTAAATGAGCAACCCACTCATGCAACAAGGATGGAGGGGAGTTGGGCATGGAGCATTGCATGCTCTCTCCGGCTACGCTGAAAAACAGCTGGAAGGGGGGCCTGGAGCAGCGCACACTTTCCCCAGCTGCCCTCACAAACAGCTGATGAGGGCAGGAAACCCAGAGCAGCGCACAGACTTCCCAGCTGTCTGGACATGTTTGTTGGGGCAGGCGGGGAGAGTGCGCACTGCTCCAGGCCCTGGGCCCCTATTAGCTGTTTGTCGGGGCAGCCAGGTAGAGCATGCAATGCTCTAGCCCCCTCCCCGCATCCGCTGTTTGTCGGGGAGACTTGCAGGACATTTAAAATGTGAATTAGTAAAACGTCACATAATGAGGTTTTACTAATCCAGTTTTCACGGACAACTTGCAGGAGAAGCATTTAAACAAGCAACTAATTTACTTATTTAGTGCAATCTCACGGGTCTGCATCTCATCTAAAAGCGCCCAGAGACTTCCTCAGTGTTTTAGGGCAAGTTACAATCTTCTGGTGTCTCTCTGTGTTGTCTGTCTTCTCTACTTAGACTAAACTTTCTAAGGCAAAGACTGTCCTTTACATGGTGTCTGAGCAATATTTAGCACAATGAGGCTCCAATATCAGTTAGGGCCTCTGAGCACAACAATAGATCTGGCAAATGTAATAGCTAAAGAAAGTTCAAGTTGGACCCTATTTTGTATCTGCTCTGTGCACAGAACTGTCACTAAATTAATTTTGTAGAATGCGTGAACTACATATAAGCCACACTCTGCTACCCATCCTTTTCTTAGGCCTCTTTGTGGAGTGAGTATGGCTATGGGGTGGTGGAACAGGACTTCCACATTTATAGAAGCTTCTATCTTTTTTTTCTTGCACTGGGTCTTTTGGTGCTAAAATGGCCGTTTTGTCTTCCTTTCTGAAATTCAGAGACTGAACTGTATTAGGTATTTCTTGGATCAGCATCAATAATAGCTATGAAAAAAGCATAAGAAAAATTAATGGAATGACTTTAAAATCTGGTTGAAAGTCCCCCAGACATCTGTTGTGCCCCATGTTAATTACCATGCTTATCTGCAGCACCGCCCTCATAAATAGCAGACACCACTATTTTTCCAATTGGAGAATCAACGCCTCCCTCTACTGCAAGGTCTAATGACCCTTCCTGTTTTAAAAAAAAAGAAAATAAAAAAATATTCTTTAGTTCAGAGTAGACTAGGTCATAGAAAAGCACCACAATCAGCCATTCAGTCATAGGCAGCCTGTGAGCACTGACAGCTGTGGAGCAGCATTTAGAGGATGGGTAGCCCACTGTCAAGCTACTGGTGTGGGCACAGAAGTAAGGAGGTTGAGGGAGTGCTGTGAGATGAATAGGGCTGCCCACCTCTCTGAGTGTTTTCTGACCCTCTTCCCCTTGTAGGGCGGCACAAGTAAATGTGGGGGTCTGCTGAAGATCTGAGAGAACATGCTCTTCAGATGAATAATGATTGCAGGTTCACGCTCTTGATGTAACTTATTTTGTCACCCACGGTAGAATTTTCCCCCCAAAAATCATTTCAGAGGACTCAATTTTTTGTGTGTTCAGCACCAGGGCAGTGTGAAAGGCTTGGCGCTTCAGAAAGGGGGACCCAGCGAGGGCTGCCACGCCTCCAGGTTAGGAGTCAGAGGCTGTTTTTACATGGCACCACCAGGTGGGGGGAGTACGTAGGAGCGCCAGTGCATGCGTGGGGCATGCGTAAGGCTGTACACGCATCCCCACTCACCCCACACCCATCCCCATGCACGGAGCAACCTCAATTTTCCTCAGCTGCTCTGTGCATGAGGATGAGTGTGGGGGTGTGTGTGAGTGGGGATGTATGTTAGGCAGGAGCGTGCGCACCCCCCCCCACTCACTGCGCACACGTGTCACATCCTTCACACGAATCGCACCCACTCATGAACACACAGATTTCTGAATGTTCATGAGTGGGAGAGGCCCGTGTAAAAAGGGCCAAAGTCTCTGGGTTCCAGAGGGACCCTCTGTTTCTCAGGGTTAGCTAGGGCAGGACCATGTCAGAATCAGGGTGGAATGAAGAGGCTCTTCTTCCTGCCCCTTCTGGAGTCTTGGGATGTCATGACATTCCAAAGGGGCCTGGCCATGTTGGAAAGGAGCACAAGAGTCCCCTTATCCTGCCTCTTTTGGCATAGCCCTGCCCCTTTCTGGGTCAGAGCATCCAGAAAGGTGGCAACCCTATGCACAGCATTTCTATGTCCTCTCTGGAAAAAATAAGATCCCAGTGCCTCCTCTGTATGTTCCAGGTTTATCACAAGAGTTACCTTTTTTATGCGTAACAGTCGGACATCTTTTCCCGCAATTTGGTCCACTGAGAACTATTGGAAGAAGAAATATCAGTCAATAATTTCCACCTTTCAAATGCAGACACATAAAGCATGCATTTTAGAAGGGAAGGTGTACTCTATTTCAAATAAGAATCCTGGGAAGAACACAACATGCCATAGATAAGGCCCAGCTACTGCTCCAGTGGAACAAGTAGAATTCCCCAAAACAGCCAAGGGAGCTTCAGAAGCAGAAAAAACTAATAAATGACCATTTCCTGTATTTACATCTACTTCTTACCATGGTATAGGGGTCAAAGTCATCCACGTACTTCTGGAAGCCCTGAAAATACATTCACTTTTAAATAGATGCAGGTCGCAAACAAAACATTCTTATTAGTAAGAAACCAAACAACCCCCTAAACTACAAACGAAGGGATGATTAGGACATGCTAACAAAGAGAAGATACGTAAAAATAGGGGCTATTCCTCCTGACAGTCAGAACACACTTAAAAGCCCAGTGATTGGATGGTAATTCTAATCCAAGTTAGTAAAATAAATTAGCGTTACTATTTGTGAGCCATATTCTGAGAGATGCTAAACTCAATAGGCACTGCAGGAGTTCTGCAAGTCCTTAGTGACTCTCAGAATATGGTTTTGTGTGTAAGCATAAGGAACCAGTTTTTGCCATGAGTAAGCGTGGTAGAATTTGCCCATATTAACAGAAATAGCAGCTCAGTGGGTAACTAAAACTATGGTTTAGTTTGATAATCCCTTCCTTCCCACCCCCCGAGCCACCACAAGAAATGAAGGAGTCTCTGGAGGATGGCAGAATAATTTGTCTGATTTTGGACTTGCCTTAATCACACAAACATTGGAGGGTGGCATAGAAGACTTTTGGGGGGGGGGGGAGGATGAAGTGAGGCAAATGGTGTTTGTGGACTAGATAAGGATGCAGTTATGAGTTTTGCTTTTGGAAATGGTGGGGAGGAGTGATAGCAATGCTGAGATCAGGTTTTAGATTACATTTTTAGGGAGTCCTTTATTTTTGTAGCTTTTAGGCCCACATCTAACTGCTTTGGATGCAGTATCAACAAGGATTACAGAAAATGCTAGCCAACCATATAGGGTAGGGATGAGAGGCCTTTAGGGAATGCATCAGAAATTACTGGATGGGCAAATTGTTGTCTGGGATTATCTAAACTCAAAAAGACAAAACTTTCTTTGGGATATATTGAAAATGGTTGAGTGGTAGAGTGGCCGTTTTTAGGCGAGACATGCACACGCAAATCCACCCATCCCCCACCTACCTGGGCACCTGTCTAATGGTGGTGTGGGTGGGTGCACGATCCTGTGACCCACAAGCTCACATGCCCATGCATGGCGCATCAGGGAAAAAAATCTGTGATGCTCTGTGCGGGGGCAGGCCAAACTATGCATGGGGTTAGGGGCGCAAACCCATCACACAATCGTTCTGACCAATTTAACTCCCACCTCCACCCCCCACTCACCACACGTGGGTGGGCATTCCACGTGGTGGACACAGAGCCACCCCCAGCTATGCCAGTTTAAAAATGGCCAGTGTGGGTGGGGTTGGAAGCTTATTAATAGTCTTCTAATCTTGATTGGGATGGTGGCACTGTATTAGAGATCATTTCTGTAACCTTTCTTGGGTCTACTGAACCCTGATATTGTGAGCAAAGAGATAGTAAGCAGCACTGATCACGTAGTGTCCCAGTCTTAATGGTCTTCCCCAGGATCTGTATAGCTACCATCTTAGCATCTACGTTTTTTTCACTGGCAACAGACAGCAAGGTTTCTTGACTATCCCAGCGTGCAGCCCAGCCTGTTACTTGTCCAACTTTTGTTAATGAAGTCCACAATTTAGGGGACTCCTGTTATATCCTTGGCTGCTGTTAAATGGCCAAGTTGCAGCAGTAACAAAAGATGCTTCCCATGCTCCAGCTATTAGGCAAAGCAATTGTAACCTTTCCTTTGTGACATGAACTTCAGCTATTAGCTATATTTTTTTCACATCCAGAACAGACTACTGCAATGCACTATACTCAGCCTATAACCAAAGATCACTAAAATGTCAGCTTGTACTTAATAGAACTTTGTTTCTCACATGAGCAATACTTGTTTCACAAAACCCACTATTTTTAGTTGCAATTCAGGAAGTTGTTTTTAATCCATCCAGCTGTTGATCTGATGACCCACAGGCCAAATCCCCCACTCACAATCAATATTCTTGCCAAGACGTTGGTCAGCCCTGCCTTAAACCATGAAGGCTGTGGGTCTTGAATTCCATAAAACCTCTCTCCAATATTTCCCCCCTAACACAGAGATCAGCAGAACTGCTTGATCTACTAGTAATCAGGTTCAAAAATGTAGGACCTCCTGGAGAATGGCCTTTTCTGGTAAAGATTCAGAGCCAGCCTTAGGTAGGGGCAATAGGGGCAGTTGTCCTAGGCACAGCAGTTTGGGAGGCCCCACAGGAAGCACCACCCCACTGATTCCAAGATGTCCCAGGAGCCCCAACAACACTGCAGCCATTCCTTCAGGACTCTGCCAGCATTCCTGAGGTTCATGGAGGTGACAGGTCTCCGAAGTGCTTCTGAAGAGCCGTGTCAGGCACACTGCTGGACAAGCATCATACTGCCAATTGTTAAAGGGTCATGGCCATGAGGGGAAAGCCCATGGGAGCCCCAGATTTGATCTTTACCCTGAGCCCTACAAATTCTAAGGCTGGCACTGGATCCTTTGCGCCTCTACCCCAATCAATTCAACAAAGTCAAATGAACACAAGCTGTTGCCAGACACTGCAGTGTCCTGTGCAGGGGATTTAGGGTCCTTTTTTTGAGAGTATAATATTAGGGAAATCTCATTGCTGTTTTAATTGCTACTTAGGCCGTTTTTACACGGCACAGCCGGGTAGGGGATGAATGCACGGTGGGTGGGCAGGCCGTGCACACAGCCACACACGCATCCCCGCTCACACCCCCATTCATTCCCCTACACGGAGCAACCTCCACTTTTCCCAGTTGCACATTCCCCGTATTCTGCGTGTTCATGAGAGGGTGCGTCTCGTGTAAAAAAGGCCTTAGATTGCTAACTATATGCTTAAAGAGAATGTTAGATGTATTATATAGATTAATATTGGAGACACCTAATGATTATGATCACGCAGGTTTGTTTTACAATCACAGTGCAAATTAAACTGAGCCAGGTAATCATTCCATTTTAAATAGTTAATATTTAACCTGGTATTAGAAAGAAAGGCTGATCTCAACACCCATGGTGTACTACGAAACATCCCAAAATAAGGAATTCTAATTTGAGCAGAATCACCGATTCATTATGTAACCCAGGGCAAGTCTTGAGACCTCGCATCTTCATGAATATTAGACCCCTTGTCTTTCCCTCTGTTCCCCTTCCTAAGTCTCTCCCCCAGCTCCTGTCTCTCAGATTGTAAGCCCTAGGGGCAGGGACCGTGTCTATTTTATTACTTTGTAAAGTGCCAGGTACACTGCTGGCGCTATATAAATGTTTGTTAATAATAATAATAATAATAATAATAATAATTCAGTCTTTCCACGAAAAAAATGGGACCAGTGTCACTCACTTACTGAAGTGGTTTTCTGGGGAAAGAGATCCACTACTTGCCAGAAGACTTAAGAAACGGGGATCAAATTCTGTTTCATTGCAGTGTATGTAAACAGAGAATAGATTTTTACCCGAGAAATGTGTGTTCAGTTGCACACATGATTTGTTCAGAATTTTAGATCAGAAGCTCAATATTTCTTTAGTCCTCAGACACACCTATGCTCCAACAGTACTTCAAGGCACATGTGTGATCATCTGCCAATACAGCTCAAATAGCCATGCACTTAATCCAAAGGTAATACTGGAAAACCCTTCTTGTATGTAACCCAAAATAAAAAGAATATTAATTTGACTAGTAAATTATAGCAAATTATCCATTATGCCTATACATGCTGGCTGAGGGTCACTGCTCTAGATGAAGAATGAGTCTGAAACTTTCAAAAAGTCTACATCAATAGAATTTGCGGGGCCGAAGTTTTAAACCCATTTGAAAATCCCAGCCTGATTACTCAGCATTGTTACTAGCGTCAAATAAAAAGCTAAAATACAATCAGTGCAAACAGGGGAAACTAAAATGAAGTGTACAATTTATGGATATGTTATAAAAGTAGATTACAGTAGAATTTAATGGCAGCTGAATATTATCAGTCCAAAAATTATATTTCTTATCATGAGAAAGATCCAATATGTACCATGAGATGAGATCACCCACTTGCATAATTGGAGATTTGGGTGTTCAAGGTTTGTGGCAGTCAGCACTGCTCCTTGATTCTGAAACCAAATACTATGTAAATTGAATTTTTATCCACGCGGAGGCCAGCTGGGCATTATACAAGTGCTGGAGGTCACTCGCTCCCTTGGATGGTTAATACTTAATAGGAGGATCTGAGAATTTAAAAAACCCACTGGAGAAATGGGAATGATAAAACATTCCCCTCCGAAGTAGACGTTGTTCCATTGTCCTTGTCCACTTATGTAGCCTGTGCCACATCTCAAAATGAGTAACAAAATGAAAAAAAATAAAACCAACCAGCCAAGAGCCAATAGGACGTTTCCAACCAGAAAATCAATCCCATTTATTACAGATCACTGGACATTTGCACATTTCTTGATCTGTAATAATTTCTTAGTTAACCATTTTGACAGCACTTATAAAGACACCGCAACCCCGCGTTGAGCAGGAGGTTGAACTAGATGACCTCTGAGGTACCTTCCAACTCTATGATTCTATTCTATGATCTTTATCCCGGAAAGAGATGTAAAAAGCAGAAATAAAAACAGCATTTTCCTGAGAACGTGTTTTGTAACACAAATATTTCATGTGCAAATATTTGTTTGTTTTATTATACTGAAATAATATACAGAAAAACCTTGCTGAGCAGGATGTCTCTAAAACAGATCTTTCTTTATTCAGGGCATAGTTTGCTCTCCGTTACTTTTGCAGGGGATGTAAAGCATATACATCCAGTGCTAAAAAGGAATTGACAGCTGTTTGGTACATAGCAGAACCCTCAGATATCTGGCACCGCTCTCATATGGATAAAAAGCATGTTCTGTAAGATGTCTCTGTATATGGGAAATCCTACTGTACAGTTTTAACTGGATGATCCTAGTTTTACTGGAGGTTTACAATGGAAGATTCTACAAGAATCCCCCCCCCCCCAAATTATCACAATGTTATTATTATTAATCTTTATGTTTTCTTTCTAGCACTGGTTCTCAATCAAAACAATTGTGATCCTGTGTGTTCCTGAATGTGCATCTGATATACTTGGCAACACTAAAGGTGCATTGCTTAATGCTTACAACATACTTGGCACATTTAACAGCAGCAGAAAAGTCAAGCTTAAGTACTTATTTTGGGGCAAGTTCTACTAGACAAAGGAGCAGCTTCCTCAGGAGACTGATGGCAGCCATATCACTAGGGTTATTAATAATCCAACAGAAAAAATTACTAGAAAATGTACTAAAAGGACAGCCTAGCCCTTAACAGATCTTTGCCATTTCTAGTTCTTACAACTAGAAATCAGTAGTAATGGTATTCTGGTCAGGGGTAATGAGGGACAGATCCTCCACCCACTGAAGTCAATGGCAAAACCGCTGTTGACTAACTCCAATTGGTGAAGGATTGCACTCTAACACCACAAATATAAAAATATAAAACTTATATGAATACACTGCAATAGATGGAACAACAAACAAAGCGTGAAACAAAGAAGGAGGAAAAACAATGGAATGCAGTTGACTCTGTCAAACTGAGTCCAGCAGTTACCCATGCTTTCTCTCATTAAAAGAAGGACATGAGTGAATGAAAGGAGAATTTCCCCGAGATGCATAATTTCTCTTTAGCCTAATAGAAGTCGTATGCACACACTGAAAGAATACACAGTGCAATAGCTTTCATGCATTAGGACTGCTTTTCAACCAAATGCCAAAGCCAGATTTAAATGTAAACAATAAAAAAGGACCCAATCCTCTCTCAAAAACGGACATATGGGAGAATAAAGCAAAAGAAAGAAAGAACAATTGGCCATCTACACACAGAACACCACGAAATTGCACACCAATAAGGAAAATATTATTTTACTTGTTTTTTGTTAGTTTTAAATGAAGAATTGTAAACCACCATCCTTTTAAACATCTTTTGTGGCTGGAAAGAAAGAAAGAAAAGAAAAAGAAATTGGCAAAGCAGCCATTAGTGCTTTATGTAAATCAGATCCTTCAACCGTCTATGATTTCTCTTTATCCTTGCTGTCTGTTAAGGGGTCCTTACTTCCATCCTTCCTCATGCTCAGTAGAACCTTACTCCATCTTAAGCAACTTCACAGGGAATACTTGCCTAAAAGCCTTCTAAAGTAAGTGGAAAGAGTCTTTTAGACAGGGACTTTGGAAAAGGGCTGGAATGAGGAATAGCTGAACATGAGAATAGAAGAATTAGGCCCCAAATAAGAATTGCCTCACTCTATGTCATTAAAATTCTGAAAAATCAATACATTTATTTGGCTTAATTTCTCCCCCAAATTGCCAAAGAGCTTCAGAGTGCAATTCTCAATTAATTTAAAAATAAATAAATAAATAAATAAATAAATAAAATAAAGATCCTTATGAGGAAGAGACTCTGACATATGTGTGGGATCAATAATTTAACAGCCTGATCCTTAAAAGATCAATCTGCTTCCACTTTATAATGGGGCTTGCCCCAGTGAAGCACTTTGAGATTCAGGCTAGGCTACACAAGACTTGTGCATGTACAAGTCCTCTTTCTCTTCAGGGGAGTTTCTACTCTGCAGGGTGAATTTGCTAAATACTGTTTAATTCTTGTGTGAATGAATGAATACTTTATTGTGTAGCCGAATTGGCTATTACAATATTACAAAACATACTAATGTGTTACAAAACATTCTAGGATAAAATACAAATAAAACAAATTATCCAAATCATCAAATTTGATAACACTAATCATAATATAATAATATAATAATATATATATAATATATATATATATATATATATATATATATAATATATATATATATATATATATAATATATATATATATATATATATATAATTATTTCCTTGAATAAAACTGTGGACCCAAATTAAAACATAAACACAACAGTACATAAGTCCCAAAAGTCCAAATTCAATCAATTAGGGAATGGGTTAGCTGCTGCCATTTACTCTTGTCAACCTTATTTGAATAGCAGTCTCACAAAAAGCTGCAACTCTCCCCATTACCCCTGAATCTATCGGACTGAGGAATTTTGGAAGCAACATAGCGAGGGGGTTAGCAAAATCTGCGTAAAGAGCACACAGATATTTTCTTCTAATAGCTTCGTAAACAGGACAGTAAAAAAACAAACATGACTAATAGTCATTACAGCCATCAAAACACAGATGGGGCAAACCCTCTCTTCTCTTGGGATGTTCTTATACCGACCCTCTACGAGGGCTGAGGCAAAGATATTACAACTGAATTTGGTAAATGCACTCCTACGATGAAAAGTCAACCAAGTGTCAAGGTATCCAAGACCACTACTAGCAGAACTTATTCTTGAATGCAATGGGGCAATCTTTTGAGACATCATAAGAGATTTCTCATATTGCCATTCTTGCTCTGAAATTCTCCTCCTGATCAGAGCAACGGCACCATTCAGGCCAAGATGTCTCAGGGCTTCCTTTGAAAATCCCAGCTTAGAAACTTCCGATGTAACTAAAAGATCCCATGAGTGAAAAAGCCCCCCTCTGGTAGCCATTGCCAGAAGGAACTCATCCTGAGCTGGAAATAAAAAAAATTCCAGCCAGAATTTAATAAGACACAAGAGTGCACCAGATTTGAGGGGGGAACAGCCCACCTCTTGCCTCAGTATGACCTTGAGTGTCCCCTTAGGCACCCCCAAGATGGAACGCAAAAATCAGTTTTGCACAAAAATCCAATTTATCCAGAAAGTCATTGCCCCAAACTAGGAGAGCGTATAGAGACTGGCTAATAACTTTAGCCCTAAAAAGGTGTAGTGCAGGCACTCTAGTAATTTGTCCCCTTCCTTAAAATAAAAATTTAATATAACAGTGGAAGTTCTCTTGGTTGTGCTCAAAACTGCCTCAAAATGGTGCAACCAATTTAGGGAAGAGGAAAGAATGACTCCCAGATATTAAAATGGCTCACTTGTTCTATTGGATTTGCTTCTATAAACCAAAGGTGAGGCTTGCGTAATTTACACTGCCCAACCACCAAAACCATAGTTTTTGAATAATTGATAGAGAGGTTTTAAGTACGACAATAATCCTTGAACAATTGCATAACCCTCCTCAGCCTGACAGGAGTTTGAGAGATCAGGACCATGTCATCCGCGTAAAGCAACGCAGGAATCCTTCTATCCCCCAGTTTAGGGGCATGCGTATCTCTACTGTTCAAAAAGGAAATTACGTTATTAAGGAAAAAATTAAACAAGGCAGGGGCCAATAAGCAACCCTGCCTAACTCCTCAAAAAACAGGTACATTTTGGGTAGGTTGTCTAGAAGAAGCACATCTAATTTGAAGGGCATTATTTGAATGCAATTTGATTAACAGAAATAACAATCTGGGATCTAAGCTTGGCCCACAAACGGTCCCTGTCTACAGTATCNGGGGGGGGGGGGGCAATGCCCACTAAATACACTTTGATTATTTTAGAAAAAGTACTGTCCCCTCTCTTCATCATCCCTTCACAGCTTAAACTGAGCTGTTTTAACTCTACGAATGCAGGTTGTGTTAAAAATGAAATGATTTGTCTACCCATTATCCTCAAGTGGCATTCGGTTTATTGTGTATGGCTAGATTATCAACAAGTGTTCAAAACAACAGAAAAAATTGAATAGAAGCAGTTTTCTTGTTTACTGTTTTGTTATATGCTGCTTCTTTATACTGTATTGTGTTGGTTAGATTATCAACAAGCCTTAAAAAGCATAAATGGACATTTCCTTTTAGGTCACTCAGGAAAATTCTCATGTGTCAGAGCAGCTGAGAAACTATGCTGCTATCTGGGAGACCAGGGCTACTTAAACACAGCACCAACTGACACTAGCTTCCTAAGATTAAAAAACAGACACATAAACAATAGAGTCTTGGTCCAGAAAAACAGTGCTCAACACCACTGGATGGGGAGACCAGACACACACTGCATGCCCATGGTGTTTCTCAAAGATGTAGCAACAATAGGGACAGCTGGTGCAGCTGCGCCACTGGGTCCATGAGCTTGGCGGGCCATACTTTCTTGTACAGATGAATTCCCTGCTGCTGGAGGGAGGACTGGGGATTCCATTCTATCATCTGCACCATGGGCTGTTCCAGCCCTACTACACCCCTGCTATATCAATAGGGGAGTGAAGGAAGAAATAGCTAGACAGGGGGCTTGTTGGTACCTTTCATTACCTGGGTGGAAGGGGATTGTTCTGGGGATCTCTTAAGTGGTGTTTTGTGAACTAAGCTCCTGGCTGGAAAACTACAGCCCCCTGGCATGCAGTGTTCATAGGATGTTCCTCATGGAAATACTGAAAAAAATTGGGATGTTCCCGAATGAACCTTCCGCTTTCAATGGTAACGTTTTTCAACATAGGGAGTTCTGTCAGGAAACTCTCAACAAGCTATATTTGTTACTTTGCTCCACTGCTAGATTCATTAAAGATTTCTTCTGTGCTATGCTAAGATATTTGGAATCTCTCTGCATGAAACCGGCACTGACTAAGACAAGTCCTTCACTATATTGTAGGGAATTCCTACTGCATCTGACCTTATGTAGGAGTTGGAGGACACTCAAGATTTGCTCCCATGGGGTTTCTCCATTCCTGTCTTCGAGTAACTTATTTGAACATGGGTAGATGGGAGTCTTGGTAGTTTTAGGCTTTTTTTTATATGAGATGCCCCCACTCATGAGTGGGTGCCCCCCGTAGGCATGGCATGGCGGGTGAGGGGGGTGCACGCTCCTGTGACCCACGCATCTCCACCCATCACCCACTCGTGAAGTAATTTGCCTAAACAGCGATTGCTCCGTGAGTGGGGATGTGTGTGTGTGTGTGGGGGGAAATCGGTGTGTGCCCGTGTGCACTGGCCCCCCCACACCCATGGCCTGTATAAAAAGGCCCAAGTTTATGAATTTTTCATTAGAATAGATCAATTTGACTTCATGTCAACTTCCTATATATAAGAAACAGCGTTTGTTCTGGTCAGGTTTGTATCCTTTTCTTGCTCTCTTGGCTGTCTGGAATTGCTTGTTTTTACTATTGTCAATATATGCCCACCCCTATTAAGACAGATGCCATGCAGAGAACAGGTAATTAATTACTCAAATTCAGTCTCCAGTGATACACCAAATAGTACCTTGATGATATAGCATTATGACAGGAGGAGAGGTACAGGTCACATATATTGAAATGGAGAAAGTGTTGGAGAAAGGAAGCCTTACTCTGCTTTTCACAATTGCATGTNAATACTCAGAGCTAAAAATTTATTACTGAATTCCAGAACTTCTTTGCTAAGTAAAAACTGCAGAAAGGCTGTTTTTACTGCCTCTGACCATTTAACGAGGACATAACAGTGGCCAGGCTCTGGAACAGCCAAAGGACGAGGTGAATCATGAAGGGATCTGCTAGAGGCCACAGAGTCCATAATAACTAGAACCAATGGAAAGTGAGTAGACTCAGTTCTTGGAATTATACTTAGGGACTGAACAGAGAAGAAAAAATCTTCTGTAACAAGAAAATAATCAATAACACTTGACCCCATTACAGAATGAAAAGTAATTTCACCCTCCAGATCTCCTTTCACTTGGCCATTTAATATTATCAGGTCAAATTTGTTAACCAATTCTTGCGTGTGTGTGGGTGGGTGGAAACTCCATGTAAGGGGAAAGAGGACTGGCATGGAAAGGCCTGCTCCATCTCTTGCTGCTGATCACTCACATTATGGTCCTGTTTTATGGTCTATAGACTCTATAAGGTGGTAAAGAGACGTTTGAATAGATTAATCAATATTAATTAACAATGATTTTATTCAAACATAACATGCTGGAATCAGCATTAATGTAACCCCAACGGCTTAATATTCTCTTACTGTATCTGTATGTATTGAATGTCACAGACTTTGGAATCTCTGAATGGAACATAAAGAATTATTTATAATAACTGAAAATTAATCCTTCCAGAAAAGATTTTATTTTGGTCTTAAACATCACACACAAGAAAAACACACAGAACTGAAGTCCTCTACACTCAACCTCTTCAAATGCTATTTGAAATGGTGCGAGTAGCTTTTATATTGCCCCTATTTTGGTCAGGAGGTAGGAAATTTTGTACCCACTTCATCATGAGATAAGCCAGAGAATTTTTATTTGCTCAAGTAGTTGTACAACGGTTACTATTAAAAAGAACAGCAAGTTACCACACAGAGGCATCCGATTTCTTAGCATAGTAGAAAATCTGTATGATCTGATAAATGATCATGTGGGAAATTTTTTCTCAATAAATGTCTACACCCAAAATTAATGAATTAATAATAATAATTACTATTATTATAAAAGATTTGTTATCCTGCCCCTTCCTGCCAAAGGCAGCTCAGGGCGGCATACAGTATAAAAGATTTATACAGAAGTTACATTGATTTCAGTGGAACTATGATCAAGTAAATTATAATAGGACAAGGGCCTTGTATGTTTAATGAAAGTGGGGAAATTGTAACAGAATAAAACGTCTTGTAACTGCCTTAAGTAAATTTCACCTCATAAAAGATTTGGTTTAGAATTAAACAACAAGAGCCTTGTTTTCATTTATACAAAGTCATCTTTACTTGACCCTGACAAGACAGCATGGCCTTAGGACAATTTATTAGGCTCCAAATCATTGTATGTATTTTGTTATATGATTTAACAACAGACATATACACACACTTTTTTTTTCTTACTCTAATAAAACGAACAATGAAGACTTTACATTTGTCCATTCCTATTTCCCTGTTTTATCTAGCCATGCTTAAAATACTTGATTATACTGACCCCAATGTATTCTCAAACAGGCTGGTGACAGATACAGCATAAAGTTCATAGGACTGTGACTATATGATAACTATATTTAATATATTTGATTTGTGTAAATAAAGAGATAATTATATCACATGTATAATAAAATAATGGATGTAATCACACATGATATCAGGATTGAAAACAACTGTACATAATGTATGAAAAACAGGTAATTGAAGCTTCCATCTGAGTATATAAAGAAGCCAATGCATTTCAACTATGAGTCTTCTTCAGGGCATTTCTCCTTGTGAAAATTGCCAGCTGTCATATACACTAGACATAAAAAGAACAGAAAAGAGTATGTAAACCTATCAAGTCTGACTGGCATCCAGCTAAAAAAAAAATCTGCTATAGGGCAATTGAAAACCAACTAAATGTCTAGTCCACCCAGTGGAACAGAGGAAAACTTTTCACATCCTTGTATGACACCTAAAAATTCTACAAGTAATACCATGTTAAAAAACAACAACCCATTGTTGAATATTGCTATATAGCAATCATAAAAATACCTTAAATGGATCAAAAACATCCCTCACCAGGAAGGAGGGTTAGTGATTTAACTTGTCAACTCTGAGCTCACAAACCTGAAAAAGGGGGCTAAAATTTCATTAAAAGCAATGAAAATATTTCCCCAAGCATACATCTACATGAACAGACTATTCATAAAAGTAAAGCGCTCTGGGATTTCAGTTCATAAAGGAACATTGTATGGTTAAAACCTCACCTCAACTTCCAGACTTGTAGGATGACATTCCCCTGCCGCATTAGTAAGGCTGAATGGCTAGCTATGGAATACAATCTACTTAAATAGAAAAACTTGTAGTCATGCGGACTAAACAGACTCAAAGAGAACAACAAACAATCATTAACAATTGACCAATTGCAAAGAACCGCGTATTACAAAAAAAATACTCAGGATTAATTGCCAAATCGGTCCCTAATATAGCATACCACTATTGACCAATTGGCCATAATTAAGCAACAAATTACTCCAAAATTACTAGTTAACCATCTATTACCACTTAGTCACTGTTGCAATGTGTGCTTTGAAATGTATAAACAACATAAATAACAAATCAAAGACATAGGCCATGATCCCAAACCACCTCTGTTCAGGTTCTGTGTGGCACAATATGCTCCCAATGCACATGTGCACGGTTTGTGCACACGTGCATGTGGGTTGCACGCAGTGCATTGGATCAGCCCCACCATTTAATATTATCTGAGGACCTATAAAAACACAGACAAATTCAATACCTCAATAAGGCTGACAGGTCCCTCCGTATGTAATTCAAAAATCCAATAGTATTCTCTCCTCAATAGCCAGTTTTCACAATCAACAAGCCAGTTCAAGTCCCCCCAAGAAGAAATCTGTGGGTTTATGATATGCTTCAATGGAATGTTTCACTAATGGAGCTATTGTTCTGTTGTTTTTTTTATGTTGCTTCTGTGTTCAGCCATCCTGGTTCTTAAAGTCCTATGGGTTTTACCCACATATAGTTTACCACAAATACACTCAATGATATTCACTAGGGATGGGTGAACGCAGTTCGGAAGTTTGGAGTTCGGCCCGAACTTGGCTTGTTCGGACGACCAAACCCGAACGCGAACATACCGAATGAACCGAACACCGAACGGCGAAATGGCCGAACAGTTCGGTCAGTTCGGGTGAGTTCAGGTGGCAAAAAAAGGGTTCACTGGAAGGTCAAACATGACAGGGAGGTGTCAGTCACTGAGGAGCAGACTTCAAGGCACCAGGGGTGGAGAGGCTTGCAAGAAACTAAACTAATTATCTGCCTCCCCCCTTCCCAACACCTTCTGAGCTAGTCACTGTTCCTGAACAGCAGGCGTTGAGTAGGATTTTTAGATTGCTTTAAGTTTCATTTCAGTTTTGTACTGAAATGAAACTTAAA
>QEPC01002510.1:46859-72926 GCA_003113815.1 Sphenodon punctatus
AAAAATTTAAATTCTGCATTTGGCCCATACAGGTAGGAAATGATTGCTAAGCGCTGTTTCAGCAGAAATGCTAAGAAATGAATGTAAAATAGCAGGAACCTTGAAATGGAATTGGGAGGCTGTTATACTCCAAATAGGTGAATAAGCTGATTTTTAAAGAGAAATTTCATCATGTGTGCAATTATTATTTTTATTCAAATAGAAATTTTTAAAAAATGATTTACTTTGGGTTAAAACAAGAGTTATACTGTAATTAGGTTTCCAGAGCTCCATATACTAGCTACTCTGAGATGCTTGAGAATTAAATGACGGGCCGTATTCCAAACATCTTACTTCCATTACTTATTACAATTATTGACATAATTGGGTCAAAAGCAGACGTGACTTTTGCCTGCTGTGGCCAGGGACCTGGTGGCACATGTAAACACGCACCATCAGATGTTGGCCTAGGAATGCTCTGGGGAGTGTTGGCAGCTAGACTGGGTTGTGACCGTGGCAAATCACTGAGGTCACAGCCCGACCTAAGGGCTACCCACGCGGGCCAAAATAGGCTAGCAAGTCTGTTCCCGTGTGGCATCCCTGGGTTGGGGGCTGCCATGGCTGTGCCCCATTGGCCACCATGACTGCGCATCATGGCAGGGGGCAGGATTCTGGGAGCAGGGCATGGATGGCCGTCTGCACGTTTGCTGTGCTCCCAGCCCTGCTTGGGCCGTGCAGATGGCGGGACAACTTCACGGCTGTGTTGCCCATGATCTTCCACCCCTGGGTGGCCTGGGGAGAAGTCCTGCTGGCTGCATGCCTGTTTTTATCCATCAAGAGCTTTTTCCTAGTAAAAATGTTTTCCCTCTGACTCCCAACTATCAATGCCCAGCAGTCACTTAACATTTCACATAGGAAATACACTGTAATATAGACGTCATGCCTGAAGAGTAATGTGCCACCAAGGAAATGATCTGTATTATTTTCAGTAAATTGGTTACACAATTTACCATTAAAACCATTAAAAGCATTTTCCAATTCTGTTTAAAACAGGAACTGGAGAGAGAATGCCTGTCAGAATTTAGGGAAGAGTTTTGGAGCTAGCTCCTTGCAATACCTGGCTGTTCCGCCTGGCTTTTGGCGAGGGAGATGGGGTGTAGGGTGGGATGGGGGTGGTTTTGTGCCTTCCTTTTGATTGTATTTTATGGTTTTATTGATTTTATATGTTTTAACATTGTAAGCTGCCCCAGGTTGCTTGGAGCAGGAGGGGTGGGGTATTAAATGATTTTATATATAAATAAATTACGGTAGATTTTACTAACACACACTCTCAGCTGTATATATGATCTCAAAATTAAGAGGGTTCATGGAGATCAAGTCTCTGATGCTGCAGTAGTTCAAAATCACATTAAGAGTTACACTCAGACCTGGAGGGCTGATTCTAGACCATTTCTACTGAGCGGATATATCCTTGAATTAAAGCAATGTAAGCAAACAGACAGCTTACAGGCAAGAAAAATGTGTCTAGCTTAATGAACCACCATGATTTTGGAGACATCAAAGTTGATTCCCCTTACATTTATTCATTCTTTTAAATGCAAATTTTACTTTTGAATTTCATTTCAAGGCTTCTGTGATTTTGCATTCATTTCTTTAAATGCAAGCATCTTTGATTACCTGAAAGAGTTCAAAAAACACCTATCCTCTATAGCAGGGATGGGTAAGTTGCGGCTTGGGAGCCACATGTGGCTCTTGGGCAGTTCAAGTGCAGCTCTTGTCCAGGGCTGGTCCTGCAGCTGTCCTAGTGGCCCTGTGTCTTACTTCATTGCACCCAGGTCTCAGCAGCTGAATTGCAGCTGCTCCTCAGAATCTCAGCAGCCAGAGCAATAGAACACTGGCTCAGCCAGCAAATCATGAAGCAGGGGAAGTTTACATGAAGGTGCATGCATGCTGTGTGTAGCTCGGGCTGTGACTTTTGCAAATCTCTGAGGTCACAGCCAAGGCCAGCAAGGGTTGCCCATGCAGGCCACAGCGGGCTAGCACATCTGTTCTCGCACGGCATCCCTCGACCATATGAAGATTTTGATACACAGCTCGTGGGGTTGGGAATTTTGCTCAGTCCTGATCTATAGGCTTTTCCTGAGAATTTTTCTTGGAATTTTTCTTGTGTTAGCTTACCAAAGCACTTCCATTTTACGGGTGCATGTTCACCACTTTCACATCTTTTTAAAAATGTGAATTTCCAATTAGATTTCAATTAGATGTGGATTTCAATTAGAAATCAGACTGAAGACATAGATTGATTATAATAGGATGGTAAGTGCCTGAGGACTTTTAGACAAATGATAAGCTTGATCATTAACCATGCTAGGCTCCATAGAGACCTAGGCTTTGTACTAGCCCTGTTCAGAGGGTTGAATTTCATTGCTTGTGGGGAAATGAAATTTAGTGGTGGCCTAGACTTATTAATTTCCCCACACACAGCAAGGAGTGCTGCACGTGATACTATTAGAGGGTTTAATTTGATTACCAGTATCAAGAAACCATTTTCCAATCAAACATATGACTTACAATCCATTAGCTGTTAAACTTCGTTTCCTACATTTACTATAGTGTCTTTGTGGTCAAAAACTAAATAATGCTTCTGGCATGTGGTTTCTGTCTTTTACAGTAACATCCAAGGCTTCCTTTTTAGAGAAGTTAATATTTTAGATTAGGGTTCAAATTCAGCCCTGGCCAGTGCTGGAATTGGAAGCAGAGTTGTAGATCACTACATCCCCCACCAGCAGGATCCTACTAATCAGGAGAATCAGAGGCCCTTTTTACATGAGACACTCCCATGCATGGACACCCAGAGTCCACACAGGGGAGCATCCCATGTAAGTGTTGAGTTGCGTGGGTTCACATTCCCATGACCCACACATCCCCTCCCCGCCCCCCAAGCACAGAGCAAATGGCAAAAATGCAGGGAGGTTGCTCCATGCATGGGGATGCATGTGCACCCACACCCCTGTGCCACCCCCAAAACAGTGCTCCCATGGGCTACCCATCCCAGCTGCAGCCCGTTTAAGAAGGGCCATATATAATATTTTTTCTTTTTAAACTTGGCTATACTATTGGCCTTCGCAGCACTCATAGAAAATAGCTCTACAGGTTAACTGTCTGTTCTGTGAAAAGGTACTTCCCTTTGTTTTAAACCTGTTGCCACTGGTGGTTCTCTAGTTCTTGTATTGTGAGTAAGGGTACACAGTTCTCTATTCATTTTTTCACCACCACTAGGGGTGTGCACCAGGCCCCCATGTTGTTTTTGGTTTTTGTTATTAAAAGTGTCATTTTCGTTATTAACGACAATGTCATTTTCGTTATCTGTATAGTTTGAAACGAAGATTTTATTTTTGGTATCAGTATCGTTATCTGTATCGATTCCAATAACAGAATATACAAAAATTTATAGGATGGTAGCTATATTTTACATCTACACTGACAAATCCAAAGGCATTATGTTTAGGGACTGATTCTGCAGGTAAGTAAACAGAGATGATTATATTAGATATCTTGTAAACCCTGTTATTGATTTTCACATATGAATCTAATTCTGGCTTTAAAGATGTACTTGTGTGGGCCAATAGGAGGGTAGAGTGCAGATTTTGAAATCCCCACCACGACCCTTTCTTTTGTTGACAATAGCATTACAAATTATACTCATTATTAAAAAGCATATAGGACATACCAACGGATTGTTTGACGCAGATGATATTTTGCTGACATGAGATGTATTTCGTACAACCTAAACAACAAGAGCTTTAGTAACTGGATCCTGATGTGCACTATATCCAATATCCATCAGTTCCTCACAGGTATCAGAATAGTGTACAGCTAACAATATCTGGCAGACTATTCCACTCCTCCTCCACTGACAAAAAGCCAAAACAGCATGAAGTGAAATGGCCCCAGGAAAGCAAGTTACTGCAATGGACAGGACTTAGAAGCATATTTGTCATTAACTTTATAAAAGCTTGCTGTCAAGCGAGAGCATTGAATTTTATATTCCCTCAACTCAAATAGTTCCAGTAATACCATGTGCAATATTTAAATTCAGATTTATTTATCTAATTTAGATGATAAAAAGAATCCAACTCTGCTAGTGTTTTCAAAAGATAAGCTATGATAAAGCAGTGGAATATTTCTTTGGGACCAAACAACGTTCTTTTTTAGCCACAATGATATAAATAATAGCTATTACAAAACACATCATTAGCAACAAGAGAAACTCTGATCTCACTGACATGTGTGAAACCCCACTGTTGAAGGCAATGGAATGGAGGGTGATAACAGAACAGAAATTGGCCTGATAATAGTACTTAGGACATCAAGACACTGAAGCATGAGCTTAAATCAGGGCTGGGGAACAGTTTCCCTCCCAGGGGCCACTATGAAAATTAGTACAAGCTCTGCAAGCTGCATAGGAGTTGAGGGCAGGGATGCTTAAGGGGTGTGGTCAGGAAAGGGGAAGGAAGGAAAAAGTCCAGATCCGATCTAGGCCATGGATCCACCCCCCATCCTTGAGCGTATGTCCTCATCTCTACTTACTTTCCCTGAGCTCCCTCTTTTAGCACTTGAGGGTAGGGACAGGATCCATGGGTCAGATCCAATAACTGGACATGGACCAATTAAAAACAGCCCTGGGCTGAATTTGGCCCATAGGCTGGTAGTTCCTAACCCCTGGCTTAAACCCATCTCTATTTAGATGATCAAAAATACCCAACTCAGCTAGTGTTTTTACTCTGTTTTTAAAAAGCACTTATTATGCATGCCTTAAAATCCCAATTAAGTCAATGGGATTTAAGCATCTTTCTGCTTAAACATGTGATGTGTTGAATGCAGTGCCTAAACTGTAACATCTCCACTTATGTCTACCCCTCCTACCCTTTTATTTCAGGCATCGGTGTGCTCTGGTTGGTCCCAGTCTCTACTTGTAGCTACTGGTGGGATTTCTCTGTGTGGATGGTTGGGGTGTGGCAGGACCTGCAGTGGTGCAGGGGGATGGACTAGATGACCCTTGAGGTACCTTTTAGTCTTGTGACTCTATGACTGTAATAGATACCAAGTATTTTAGGAAACAAACAGCAAGCCACTAAATTAGGAAAATAACTCCTGTACTTATTCTGGATAATCCTGTCCTAAATGTACAGCTCAATCACTTTAAGTGGATAATTTCCCTTACTTAAGGGTATTTCTTACTAGCATTAGGGAAGAATAGTCTTGTGAGTATAAAACATTTTTATGCTTCTTGGTGAAAACAGCCATTTCATGTTATTAAGGTGTTCATTTAGGAAGAACTTTTTCCTTTAGGATGTGTAGCTGCTGTCCCTATTTCAGACAATCTAGAGTAGGGGATGAGAAACCTAGGTCTATTTATGAGCCACTTATGAATTTAGTAATTGCCCATGGGCAAGCTAGGGGCTGAAGGAGCCCACTCCCAGGAAGAAAAGTGGAGATGTGGGTGAATGCTAAAAAGGATTGGCTGAGGCATACTCTCAGGGGGGAGAGGGAGTGGGATGCTAGAAGGTAGGGGCTGGAGCCACAGATTGGCATCGTGAACGGAAAAGGAGCTCTTTAACAAAAGACTATATGCTGTATTTGGCCTATAGGCTGTTTGGGGAACATTCCTTTTAAGACATGCTTACAGGAGTCCTTTGCTGAACAGTTTCTTATATTTCTGACAAGAGAAAAAGGCATAAACTCACATTTAAAAGCAATAATTTCAGTAGAAATAGTTTTGTTCTCACATGATCATTTCCAGACACAGAATTAACCAAACTCTGTGCATATGTCATTTCCATGCCCAAATGCAGTACACGCAACTATGGTCACTATTGTTTCTAACAATCATGCAGAAAATTACAGCAAAAGCAGGGCAGCCAATCCATGCACAAAAACGCCTCATTTAGCTGTTTGAAATTAACAAAAAATATCTGGAGTGATCTTTTCTTATGAAGTCTTAATGTCCCTGCTTTTATCTTTAAGTAAGCAAAATATTGGAACGACATCTTTCCCCCTGAATAATGTGATGCAATGTACAAAAACCTCTTTTATTTAGTATAGAATTGCCTCTTTTGGAGCTAGCGCAATGAGTTGGTAATATGAGCACAGTCACAATATTTTCCCACAAAGATAGCCAATTCTTGTCCCTTCAAAGGAAGAAAAACTCTGATTTATTGTAAGATTACATAATAGTTTTCCCTTACGTAAGCTGTTCTTGCTGCTGTTGGAAGAGGCATATCTGAGCAACTGACATGAAGCTAAGTGCTCTTTCTTTATTTCCATTTACGCAAATAATTGGATGTTGTTTGGAATATTCAACTGCATAAAGATACCTTATGTCTGATACAGCTATAAATAACCCAAACCTTTCTTGTTAATGTTGTGCCTATGTGCTTCAGAAAGTCACATGATCTTTTAAAAATGTATTTAAACTCTGAGGGACCATGTGCAATATTGGTCATCTACTAACAGCACTATCAGTTGCATGCATAAAGTAGAAAATAATTGCATGAAGAATGGCAGCATTCCCCAAAGCATGCAGTGGGTCTCCACTAGTACTACATTATTCAACGTTATGCAAAACACACACACACACACACACACACACAGAGGTATATTCTCCATGGTATATTACCAACACTAGTAATGGTAACAATGTATGCAGTAAGTGTAAAATATACCCCAAGCACTCTTATACCACACAATACCTTTGGATTGGATAGTTCACTTGATTGAGAACTAATGGGACCAAAGCTCTTTCCCCGGTAGTTTTTTGCTTCCCAATCAGTCAAGCAGTCTGTTTGGCAATGGGAGTGATAACTGTGGCTGCCCATTTGGTCTTCTAAAAGCATGGGTGATGGATGGAGAGACCCATTAGTCTGAGGGGGCAAGGAGGGTGGGAGAGGAGCAGGAGGAGGAGGGGGCAGATGAGAGTGCATCCAAGGAGGTGGTGGTGGTGGTGGTGGTGGTGAAGTCATCCATGCAGCTGTAGAGGGCACGGGACCTGGACCTCTTGCAGGTGGGACCATCGATGAAGAAGGTGGATAAGCCACAGGTGTTGCAGAAGCTGCACGGGGTGAGGGAGGTGGAGGTGCCGTACGCTTTGTAGGCTTGTCAACATCATCTAAGTTAATGTCATCAAGATCTGTGGTGTGAAGCTGCAGCCCCCCTGCAAACCTCCGCATGGATGTGGCAGAAGAAGCTGCAGGACGTGCACCTGCCACCTATTGTAACAACAACAGAGACCTGCCTTAGCTGTGCATTGACGTGAAATAAACCTCAAAACTAATGGCAGGGAGCACAATGTCTCCACCTGAAGCTAACTGCGTTTTGAAAGGGCTCAAGTTCCTGTTCTCTCACAAGTATTCCTGGAGCGTTTTCACATACAAAGTCACCCCTGTTTTTCCCAATTATAAAATTTCATATTAAGCTGTAACAATTGTTGTGTGTGAAAGTAGGGGTAGCTGGGGACTAAGATTTTTGGGGAGCCTATGGGAGTCAGAATCTGGGACAGACAGCACATAATAAAATGAATGCCTGCACATAGCACAACACATTCCATCCGCCCCCACAGTCAGTCTGTCTCTCACTCACACACACACACACCCCACCCAACCCCCTCTGCAACACATGAAGAACTACATTTAATTAAGTCAGCTTCTGGGTGTCCACAGCTGGACCAAATATAGCTCCACACCACACTCTTCCAGGCAGCTTAGGAGGCTGGGTTTCAGGGACAGGGTGTACAGGTGTAGCAGGTGCACAGTGCTGCTTGGGTCCACCCTAAATCAGCTCCAGGCAGTGCAGAAGTGGCAGGGCTCTTCTTCCATGCACAGGTGCTACAGATCTGTTGTGACCCAGTCCCAGCAGTAATTTATCCAAAGGATCTAATGGGAAAAAAAATCTGGTGGGGCTATGTGTCATTAGTCCCCATTGACGAGGCATAGGGTGTGTAGCAGGGAGCAGTCCTGTGGGGCTGCTGCCCCTTTAAGAAGGGGGCTGAGGGAGTCTGCTGGAGGGCTGAGCACGCCCAGGGGCTTGGCAGAGCCAGCCCATAGCTTGGAACTAACATAAGTTGGAAACCGGTTGAGAGACCCTGGGACAGAGTGGGCAGGATACTGACCCTTTAAAGCTGAGTAGAGGAATCCTGGCCACACCCACTTTGCCTGTATAAAAGAAGACAAGGCAGAGAGGCAAGAGTCTCTGCCAGGGAGCTCAAGGGGCCGCATCTCCCTGAAGAAGCCTTCCTGCTCTATGTTCTCTAAGGTACTGAGGGTTAGAGAACCAGAGGGATCCTTGAAGTGGGAAAGACTGTGCCCAGGAGGGAGCCTCTTGCCTGGGGAAGGTTGGCCAGAGCCTGGGGCTTGGAGGTCTGACTAGATGAGCCAGGGGGCATTGATATTGTGGTGCTCCTGTGCTTGAGAAAGACGGACCTGGGCCTGCAGCCTCAGGTACACTGGACATGGGTTGTGTCGAATAAAGGACTGTGGACTAATACCCTCTGGACTGTGTGGTGTGTCGTGAGAGGGTACCCCCTTTCTTGAAGAGGAGGATTCAGCCGACGCTCGAGGCTGAAACGACGTAGCAGAGGGGGGGTGCTAATTCTCCAGAGACACTTCAGCGACCCTGTGTAGCCCTGGGAAGACCCCCTGCTACAGGGTGTCCTGCCTCAAGGCAGGGGTTTTTGCTAGATGACACTGGAGGTTCCTTCCAACATTTCCATTTTAGGATCACTGTGTGAAAGGAAAAAGGGCAAACCATAATGCCAAAAAGAGGTCCTATGAAGGTGAAATTATAGGAGAAATCAAAAGGAAACAAAGATGAGACACTTGTTTTCCAAGAGGGGTTCTCTTTCAAGTTAAATGCACCTTTCTCATTTTCCTTTTTCAAGCAGCTATTAGTCTAATCCTGTTTTTTTTTTTTCTATTTGGGTGAAAGAATTAACACTGGTTGAGCCAGCACCCATTCCACAATTATCTGTTCCCACAAAGTGGAGCCATATGTTTGATTCACTGGGTTCACAAATATGGAACTAATGTAATGTGTGGACATAACCAGTAGCCACTGGCCAACTTTCAGTCCTCCAGTTACCACTGAGATGTGGTGAAAACATGAGGGGGAAAGGCCCTCACGGGAGTATACAGCTATGCTTTCTGGTCAGGAACAATGCACCCAGGCTGGGATATCACCTGGGAATGCTAGTGTTGGCTGGAGCTACAAAAGTAGTTGCTCATTACACATTCACCACCACGAAACACACAAATGAAGCCCCAAGTACTTGATGTGTTGCTAAATGCTGCACTACTACATATAAAAAACTTAAATGCATAAAGGTACTCCAAGATTCTGCATATCTGCAATTCCATACTTAGTGTTCTAACTGCTAAAACATGTGGGGTAAAGATCTTGTAGACTCAGGTCCTTTTTAAATGGACCTGTGAGGCACTGGAGTGGGGGGGATGGCAGTGGCAGGTGCATCACACAGATGCACACCAACCTTCACCCATCTCCAAGCACAGAGGCACCTCTGCTGTCCCCAATGCCTCCATGCATGCGCGATGGGTGGGGGCATCCATGTAGAAAGGGCCTTTGTGGTGCCTAGTTAGCAAAAGCCTTTTAACTCTAAAGCTATGCCACTTAACAGTATACAGAACTGCCAAGTGATAAAAACTGTTTTTCAGTGTACATAATGTGATTCAATTTACTAAGATCAAGACATTTACAGTCAAACCTCACTATAACAAACCAAACTTCCAAAATCATTCTGGAACCTAACTTCCAAAATTCTCTGAATTGCATATTACCAACCTCGGGTGTAGTGGATACCCAGATATAATCTTTTTCTCTGGTCTCCTGGGGCTTTGTTATACTGAAATTATACTCTATTTAAAAGAGAATCCTTTGTCACATAGTGACGATGGCAGAAGATTTTCAAAGGCACAAACTGCAATTAAAATTGCAATCCTCAATCTACTCTGCAACTGAAGTGAATGGAGTTTGCACCAGGGCAATGTTTTGGGAATTGAAGCCCATGTACCTAATAGGACAGTAGCAAGTTCACTTTCAGCTTGCCCCTCTTGAAGGATCTGTGCCTGACCGTTTCCTCCAAACAGGGCACCTGACTCTCAGTTGTCCAGCCAGCAGCATTATTATAATTCTTTAGCACTTCCCTGTGTTGCTGAAGGGCTCTATCTGGTAGTGGTCACGCATTTACAAAAAGCACAAGCAAAATAAGTTTCTTAACGGAAAATGAAGATTTCAAATTCCCAGTTCCAGGGATCTTCTCCCAGGCCCTTTCCTGACCTAGAAGCAGATTCTTTTACCCATTCCTCCACCATGCTTCCCTGGTGGCCCTCCCAGCTAGACTTCCAGCCCATCTTTAAACGTTCAGGGCTTGCAGGAATGGAAGTGCTGGATGGAGCTACAGGAGTACACCTCACTTGCATAGCACTTCAGTCATTCTTCCCACTGGGGCTTCAAATAGTTTCACCTTAAGGGCAAGAGGACTGCTTGGGCAGGTGCAGAGAGAGACCCCCAGCCCACCCCGTCACACTCCCTGGTCTCTTTTCAAAGGCTTGTCATCTAGGCAAGGTTACTCTGTTCCCTCAAGTTGAAACACATACATTAGGATCCTGCAGCTAGGTTCTTCTGGCTCAGCTTGCTAAAAGGAGTTATGCATAGAGCTGAAATGAAAAGCTATTTTCCTTTTTGTGAAAAAAAAAACGCGGAAACGGAACGGCCAGTTTTCACAGAATTAGAAAAATTTCGGAATCGGAGTTTCAGCCCTAGTTACGAATCTAACAGCTATTTGTGCCTTTGTAAATCTCCCGAGTTACAACCTTCAAAGAACAAGGGAGGGAAAGGGAAAGAATGGAACAGATTCTACTCAATTTCAACCTTCCAAACTTCCCTGACTTTACCAAACAAGTACAGTCATTTTAAACATTGCACAGATGGGATAAAAGCAAGAGCTTTCTTTTACCTCAGGGGAATCATTCTCCACCGAGGAAATTTGTTCTAATCGTGTCTGACAAAGTCTTTCCACCCAGTGATGAATCTTTTCTGATTCCTCTAAGTCTTCTCTCTCTGTCTCAGTTACCTTAGCCATATCACAATTGTGTAAAAAAGGAACAGCAGAGGTATACAGTTATATCACAGAAAAGACACAAAGTATTAAAATTAATTTGACTGTACAAGCACTCAATTGTGATTCACTTTCTAGATATTCTATTTGAGTAAGACCCCCCCAAACCTCTTGCCTGGGTGACCCGTCCTGTTCAGTTTTATGGGATCAGTTTCAGTGGGTGTTGCACACTGATGCGGGGATGTCCTTGGGGCGGTTAGAGCTACCTCTTGTGACCTGGGCCTGTGCCCATCCTGGCTGGTTAAGGCTAGCCAGGAGACGCTGGGGCCATTGCTGATGGGGGTGGTCAATGCCTCCCCCTTCACAAGGCCAGAGTTCTGAGATGCCTCAAGGAGGCAGAGGTATGGCCTCTGCTCAAGAAGTCATTGACTCCCAAGCTATCAGTCAGTCTCTAACCTTCCCTTTTTAGGGAAGGTTATTTAATGGGTGGTGGCTCAGCAGCTGCAGGGGCATCTGGACCGCATCAGTTTTGAAAATACCTTGCAGTCCAGCTTTCATCTGGGTTATGGCACTGGGAATGCATTTGTGGCCTTGGTCGACAACCTTCACTGTGAGTTGGATCAGGGTCTATCGACCCTTCTGATTCTGTTAGCTCTATTGGCTGCTTTTGACACTGTTGATAATGAGATGCTGGTGACCCGCTTGCAGGACTGAGCTGGGATGGGTGGAACTGTTCTTGAATGATTCTGTTCCTTCCTGCCTGGGAAGACTCAATGCGTGGTACTGGGGGACTGTTCTTCGTCTCCCAGGGACCTCACGTGTGGAGTTCCGCAAGGTTCAATTCTCTCTCCTTTCCTGTTCACCATGTACATGCAGCCTTTGGGGGAGGTCATGAGGGGGTTTGATGTTTGGTGTCATCAATATGCTGATGACACCCAACTTTACCTCTCCTTTTCATCTGACCCAAACACGGTAGTCTTGGTGCTTACTCGGTGTCTGGCACCTGTGGGGGACTGGATGATGGTGAGCCATCTGAAGCTGAATCCCGACAAGATGGAAGTGGCATTTATGGGGGGGGGACGAGGGGTTGGTGGCCCTCATCATTGATGGGGTTTGTCCCCCACTGGTCCCTCAGGTTTGTAGTCTGGGGGTGCTCCTCAATTCCTAGCTCTGCCTGGATGCCCAGGTGAGGGTTGTGACAAGGAGCACATTTTGCCAATTACATCTGGTGCAGCAGCTTCAGCGGTACATCTTGGACTCTGACCTTGCCACCATCATTCATGCTTTCATTGCCTTAAGACTGGACTACTGTAATGCTCTCTATGCGGGGCTATGCTTGGTGATGGTTCGGAGGCTGCAGCTTGTGCAGAATGGAGCGGCCAGTCTCCTCACAGGGACGCGTCGCCATGAGCACATTACATTGGTGCTCCATTCTTTGCACTGGCTGCCTATAGTCTTCCAGGCCCAATTCAAGATGTTGGTACTTACCTATAAAGTCCTATACAGCCTGGGCCCTCCCTATCTGCGGGACCACCTCACTCCCCGGGTTCTGGATCGACCCCTGCATTTAAGTGGGAGCGCCGTTTTTGAAGTTCCCCGAGTCTCTTGGGTGGTAACTATGGAGAGGGCATTCTGGGTGGCTGCACCAAGGCTGTGGAACTCCCTCCCGGAAGAGGTCTGTTTGGCCCCAGATCTCTCCTCCTTTTGATGACACCGTAAGACCTGGCTGTTCCACCAGGAGGTGGGGGAGATGGGTAATGGTGGTGGTGGGGGTTAACTCCATCAATTTTGACTGTTTTATATTGTTGTATTTTTATATTATATTTATATTGCAATTTGTGTTTTTAATTAATATTATTTGTGAGCCGTCTTGAGCTGCTAATAACAGGAGGGAGTGGGATATGAAATCTGTGAAATAAATAAACAAATATAACCAGGGACCCATTGTCAGGCTCCGGGGTCGGAGCCTAGGGAAAGGACGGAGGGGAAGATGAGGGAAGGCAAAAGGGGAGACACAGGTTTAGCAAGGGAACCTCTCAGCCGCTCTCTGATATCCAGGAGATAAAGCACTCCGCATAAGTACCAGCCAAGCTGGTCTAGGAAGGCATACAACTCATCATGGAGGTGAAGGGACAGGGAAGAAACACACAGGGCTGGGAACTGGAAGACAGGGATCAAGGGATCAACACAGGGGAAGCGGGAGACAACCGGGGAAGCCAGAGGCGAGGGGAAGCCAGAGGCCGAGGCAACGAGGGAAGCCAGAGGCGGGGGGAAGCCAGAGGCCGAGGCAACGAGGGAAGCCAGAGGCGGGGGGAAGCCAGAGGCAAAGGCAATGGGGGGATGCCAGAGGCGAGGGGAGACAGAGACAAAGGCAACAGGGGAATTTCCCCACGAAACAAAGGTGGCCAGAGGGCCAGGTCCTTCAGGCCAGCAAACAAACAGACAGACAGACAGGCAGACAGGCAGACAAACAGACAGACTGGGGTTCTCACGAGAGGAAGGGAGCCACTCAACACAAAACCAGACAGAGAGCAAACAGGAAACTGCCAGCATCCACCATGTGCAAACAATCAACAGGAGGAAAGGAACTTAGGTAAGAAACCCCCCCAACATACAAGGAGGACAAGCAGGACAGGTATCCACACAAGAGGAGTGGGAAGGACATAACACACAACAAACACAAGGGGACACAACACCAATACAGACAGAGAACAAACAGCAACAGGAGAGAAGGGCAAGAGTCAAACACAAGCCAAGGGGAATGACCTGAAGCTCCGCACCCTCCACAGCTCTGAGCAGCCCTAAATACCACAGAGGGCCAATCAGGCTGTGACATGTGGGTCCACGCCCACTCCCAGGTGCAGGTGGGACACAGAGCTGGAGGGAAGAGGATGAATACTGAGGCAGGGGGAAAAGGCACTCCTTGCAGTCTCCCACCCGCGGCACAAGGGGCAAAACACCCTCAAACAGCCCTTGAGACCATGGGTTCAAAGCCCAGCCCTGACACCCATGCTCACTGTGTTTTCTCCATTACCATTAATTATATAGATGTTTGCTAGCCCCTTGCATGTCAGAATGGGTCTCTGCATATAACCTCCCACACCAGACAGAAACAAAGATATGCAAAGTTTATCAAATATAAAATCAGGATTGCAACCTCATCTGCAGATGTCATGACACCACTTAAGGTTCCAGTCCAAAGTTTGGGAACCTCTGCTTCAAACCAATGAGAGCAAGCCTCTGAGTAAGGAGAACTACTTAGAAAGGGACTACTTCCATTGTTCTGCAATAAAACAATGTACTCAGTCTATTGTCTTGTGCTTAGAATAACTTTAGCACAAAGGGCCAAATCTCTGCTAATATAGCTCCGTTGAAGCCAACAGACCCATCCGAATAAAGCATTTATCCTACTGTACTTCTGACATGCAAAGGACTAACAAAAAATAACCATCATAAGTTGTACCTAGTCCTCTTAGGCTATAACTTGAAGTTTGTATTTTGCTTGATTTTCTCACAATTATTTTTAAGTGCTGGCTCCTCCTGTAATTTTGTAGTATATGCAAGACCCTAAAATTTCTAGGTAGTGGCAGCTCTAGGTTTTACAAGGCCCTTGTTTTATCAGTGGATATACTAGTAGCCTTAACCGGATACCTTGATATTTGAGTCAACACCATTCCAAGAGACAGTGTTTCTCAATAGGCAGTCAATGGTCCAATGGGCCTGTGGAGCCAGTTTCTATGGACCCTGGCTTCCTGCTGCACACAACCAGTACAACCTACAACCACACACAACCAGGGCTGCTGGAGCTGAAATTTGATCATAGCTCCCCCACCCCATGTACTTCTGCTTCATCCTTTCCTGTCAGGCCGGGTGAGAAAAAAGACCGAATGGGGATAAACTCACCTTTAATTTGCCAGACTGTAAGCCCCATCCCTCCCTTTTCTAGAGCTGAGACACAATGGTGGCAAATGAGACTCAGTGAACAGAAAGGCTGTTCCTGTCTTAGTTCTCTTCAATTAGGAGGGAAAAGGAGCGTTAGCATGTCTTTGTGTGTTGGTATGAGAAGAGGGAGGAGTTCATTATGGAGTAACACTGACAGTTGTGGGTGAGTGTGTTATTTCTTTAAGCGCAGCTGTGGGGCCTTGGGAAGCTGCCTGTGGGCATTTTAGATACATGTTAAAGTTCCAGATGTTTCAATCTTCTGGGTTTACAAATCCACAAGTAAGTTCCGGATTCATTTTTCACACACACACTGCTCTGAGGCAGTTCCTGGATGCATTCTTCACACACACACACTGCCCTGAGGCAGCCTAAAGTAGCCGCAGCTGTAAACATGACAGGCTTCCATGGAAACCAAGTGACCACAGCTGCCTGGAGCAAAGCAGTTTACCAAGAGAACCTTTTACACACACAAGTTCTGGGAGAAGTTTCACGCAGAAGATCAAAAATCTGGATGTTTAAGATCTGGATGAGTGATTTAGACACACAGAAAGTTCTGGATGTTACAGCAAATAGCCAGGAGAAATGTGTGTCTAAAAACACCCTGTGTTGCCTATGCCTGAATTCACTTCTGTAACTATACTGAAGACATATGTGATCAGGATCACCTATTACACCACCAGACTTGATCTTGTAAGTCCTCATAGAGGGTCCTTTCAGTCAGGTTCTTAAGCATGTGATTTATTTTAAGCATGTGAGTAAGCCAATTTAAGGCAGTAGGACTACTTCATGTGCCTAAGTTAGGCATATTCTAAGTTACTTGCTGAGATAGGACTCAACTGGAGTTTGCCTGCAGAAGGGCAGTTGCACCAAGCAGAAGCAGCATAGCCTGACTCCTGAGCTAGTTTATAGTAACATACCTCTTGCACAAGTCGGTTAATTTTTAGCTGTTTTTCTTTTTCCAACATCTCTTCTTTCTCTTTGGCAAGTGTTTGTTCAAATTCCAGTTCCTTTTTATTTTTCTTCTGTTCACAGAAACTGTCATGTTTTGACTTCTTTCTTTCTTTTCCTTTCTGGATTTTTTTTTAAAAATTAAATTTTTTTATAGCATGTCTGTTTCACCATGACTAATGCTGCAAAACTGGAGCTCAATTGAGCCTTTAGACAGATGAGCATCTGGCTTAGAAAAGTAGCAGCTAACTGCATTAAAGAAAAAATAATTATAGACCAATCATTCCCAGCTCAGTTCACTGAGATGTTGTTGGCATGGGCAACTAATCAAGTGTTGCTAAATTTATTTTATTTATTTATTTATTTAACTATTTTTATACCCCGCCCCCTCCTGCTCAAGAGCAGCTCAGGGTGGCTTACAGCACAAGAAAAAGTATTGCTAACGTTCAAATTATGCCCCCCCCAATCTCTCAGGGACAAATGATCCCTGTCCATTCCTTGACAATCAAAGTGTAGTTCACAGTTAGAGGGCTAACACAAGACCACTTAAATACTTCTTTGCGCCATACATTGGGCTGGTCCTCATTACAGAAGAATACGGTATTAGCATAATTTAAAGGGGTTTCCTCTCCCTGTACTGCACAGTTGCTGCATACAGTTATACCAGGTTACAGAGAGAGTTGTGTTTACATATATATATTATAATCATTTAGCCAGGCATAAAAAGATTATTCATTGGGACTTCCAATGGGGAAGGAGGCCCTCAGTTGTAAAAATTCAGTCACCAGCCCCCAAAGCATATTTGCCATAGGGCAAGCAGATTTTTACAGCCCTAGTTAATGAGATTTACACTGTATACAGGCAGACCACTGCAACTGACCATGTTAAATTCTTCCCTTCTATTCCACTACTCAGTGCTTGCTGAGATAACAGCTTTTACATAATCAATGCTCATGTATTTAAAGGTAGGCATGAGTTCCTTGTACCTAGAAAACCTTTTTTACTTGACACACCCAACACACTGCAGGTCATGCATTGTGAAAGAGAACAAGCAACCACAAAGATAAAGCTAAGCTTCATGTAAACTAAACTGCTCCAAGGCACTGATGTGCCCTAGCTTTCAGGGTGGTAGGTTGGTGTTAGTGGAGCCACAAGATACATATGTATACAGATATATTGGCAACTTCAAGATCTTCTACCACTGCACAAACTGATTACAAAAGTAACATATTTGCTCTGGATGCAGTGTAACTGAAAGAACCCTGAAACTATTGGATGGAGGTTTGGAAGTCTGTGCACTAGGTGTCTTAGAAATAAAGCCCACTGGCCAGCTCCTCTCAGTTTAGAAATTGTCAACCGACTCCCTGAAGGCCAACTTAAGGTGAAAGAAAAGCTTATGTACTCTAACTCCTCAAGCTGAAGCATGGGGAAGAGTAGGTAGTGGGCTTAGACCTACTAAATGAGGATGACTGGTGGTGCATAGAGGCTATGGTCCAGGCTTTGGGAGTACAGAAGCAAAGAAATTAGGAAGAGCAAGCTGCTCCCTTCCCACCCCTCCTGCCTCTGCAGGAGGCTCTTCCCTGTGCTTTGGTAAAACTGGATCAGATTTCAAAATATGCTATAAACATTGGAGAGTTAGAGACAAAGTAGTTCAAATGTTCACAACATTTGGTAGTAGTTTCACCAACTGCTATTGGTGAAAATGCTGAGACACAACAAATCCGTGGTGTATTAGTACACAGTAATGGATTTTCATGGGCATTACCACTTGGAAACTGGGACATGTAAAGTAGCCTTTTCCATTCAATTTTGAAGACTTAAGTGGGACTTAAATGGAGCAGAGGCCTTACGTGGGCTTTCTACTGGGGTGGCTTTCACTCTGTTGGTACAGTCAGGCAGGCAAGGTGCCAAGAGCTCTCAGTTTCCACTTGAGTCAATGATCAATGGGAGCAGCAGGCCTTCCACAAGATCTGATACTGCAGAATCCTCCTGAAAAGCCTGATTTATACTTGCATATGTTAACTGCGTGTGTGAATATACAGAAGTCCTGTGGAGTGAGCAAACTGTTACTTGTTGCCATGCTTAGCAATAATTGTACACCGCTGTACAATTTATTGGAAAAAATGCAAAGGAAGAGAAGTTTAGAAATGCATGATCCACAGCAAACTTTATTTCTCTGACACAGAGAACTCAACACATTCTACACACTTTGTACCTTGCGGATTGTGGGAAATTTCCCTTCATACCGGTAAAACCATCCGAAAGCTATAATACGCAAAAGGGAAAAAAATATGATATGATTGAAAACAATCCAGAATTGATTTCATTTGTCAACCAATCCATATGGTTGTGGTTAAAGGCTGTTAGAAGGAGCAAAAAGACAAACCTTTAGTATTGAGTTACAATTACCTTTCTCAAGAGAGCTGATCATACAACACCACATGGCACCTTTATTACATACTCCTTAATTTTAACTTATTAGGTGAAATGAGGCAGATGGGGCAGCTAACCTTGGGTATTTTTAGACAAGCACCTCCCCACCCATTACTCACCCATCATACACGTTGCAGGGCCACACTGGTGTCCTATGCAGTCCTGCAACATACATGATAGGTGGGGAGGCATTTCTCTAACACCCCTTGATACAGAAAAATATAGCCAGGCTCACTGCTGATAGATTTGACCCAGACAAGCTCAATGAACAACAATAATTGCAGCCAAGGGTGCCAGAGTTAGAAAGTGTCAGGGAAGGAGCAAGTGGCCAGGAACCTCTCACTTTCAAAAGTAGGGCTGCTAGGGCTTCTCGGTTTTTGACAAAGGCAACGTGCACAGGAAGTGGCAGCGATGAGATTTTCCCCATACCCTCAGTAGTGGTGCTGCCTAGCCTTAGCAATGGTTTTCCATAGTCAGTGTGCCAGGCCCAGCACTCAATACGGCAGTAGGAACAGCAGCAGGTAGTGGTGGTGGCCTAGGAGGCTGGAAGCCCAGCTGTGTCCACTGGCTCCAGAGGTACATGGGGAGAATGTGACCCCCATCCCTCATGCAGAGACCCATCGTCCTCCACATTTTTAGGAAGGGTCTGCTTCCTCTGATTACAGCAATTCTTCAACAAGCATTCAAGAGCAATCAATTGAGGGGCTTGAAAACATTCTAGCCTCTGCACATAGAAACATTAAAACCCTCTTTCCCCAATCTAAACTATTTCCCTGGATACCCATTTCATCAAGTCAAGCAATTATTCCAGCTCGCAAGGCTTGGTAAGTCAATTACCTCTAAATCTGCTGATGAAATAGAAATGTGCTAGTATCATACATATGATTATTGTTTTGAATTCTTGGTACACTTTACATCAATTTCACATGTTTCAAGGCAGGGCCCACAGTAAGAAGCATTCTCAGCTCAGTAATTGTGAATTTGAGCTAGCGCTTATCATGCAACGTGGGTAGAGACCTAGCAGAAGAATGACTGAGAAGAGGGAAAGCGTTTAGTCCTGTGTCAGGACTGACTGTCAGGAAGAGGAGGTGAAGAGCAGGAGGAATCAGAGTCGGGATAGGAAGCTATGGCTGAACAGCAAACCTGTTGCTTCTGCTTCATGCTTACGCCATCCACACCATCTGCTGCAAGGTGGTCATGTGCAACTCCCTTTAAATCTACTAAAGAAACAAAGGGGGAAGGAAATAAGGAGAAAGAAATAATGTAACCAGAGGTTTGGGTTTTTTCATGACACAAAGGATCAACATACCGGGATTCCAAAGAAATCCGCTACTCTCATGCATTGTTTTTATTAAAGCAAGGCCTCCAAGTAAGAGAGGCAGGGATAGGATAGGGTGCTATCAGCAGACCTGGTCTCCTCCATATGTCTCGATTACCCATGTTTCATGAGGGGAACCGGGGAAGCTAAGGTGGCTGCTTATGTGTGCCAGACAGGAAAGATCCCTGGTGTCTGCAGTCCAGTCAAACCCCCACACTCGGAATCACTTGCAGCTGACCCAGGGACACTACATTTGCATAATGGGAGAGAGACATATCATTACCTCATCCTCTGTAAGGGCACCTGCCAGAGGAAAGGAATAGGAGGAGAAACAGCCCACACCATGCTACCTATAATGGTGCCTGGAGAGGTGGGGAATGGGGGCAAACAGAGGGCAATCTGGGGGGTTACCTTAAGAAAACGCTGTTTGTGCCCCTGCATCGAGGCCTGCAAATGTACTGTGGCCAGGTTGAGAGAGGTTCTGAAGTATACTCATTAGCTTAGCATTTTGCTGTTAGCCTTCTTCGGATAGTAATAACACCATTCTCTTCCCATCAGGCTATAGTGCTTAACAGTGCATCAGAGCAGCTCTTTTAGGCATTAGCACACAGCCAATCCAAGGCCCTTTTCCCACGAGTGCACACCCACCTCCACTCAGAGTCTCCTCTGGTTTGCCGGCTGGCTCTGTTGGTGGTTGGGTGTTGGGTGGAGGTGGGTGTGTGCCGGGAGTGTGCATGCACCTCCACCCACTGCCTGTGCTATTCGCACGGACAAACACCCATTCCCCCCGGCCACTGCTGTGCTGTTTCCACAGAAGCCCCCACGCATCTACCACCCTCCCGCACACCAAATGTGGGGGGTGGGCGTCCGTGTAAAAACGGCCCAAGTTAGCTCCTTAAGAAAAAGCTAAATGTCAAAGGGCCCATATCTAAGACCTTTTTTACACAGAAACTCTAACACCGATAAAATGGGTGTTACATTTTATTATACATGGTACAGGGCAACACTGAAGCCCTTTAACATAGGCCCTTTTCACATGAGATGCCTCCACTCAGTTTCGCTGGGTGAAGGCGTCCATGTAAATACCACTTGCGGTGGGTGTAGGTGCGTGCATGCTCCCACGCAACACCCATCTCCACCCACCCCCCACCCACGGAGCAATCAGCAGTGGAGTCTGTTGCTCTGTGGGTGGGGTGGTGGGTGGAGATGGGTGTTGCGTAGGAGCATGCAGACACCTACACCCACCGCAAGTGGTGTTTACACAGATGCCTCCACCCAGCGAAACTGGGTGGAGGCATCTCATGTGAAAAGGGCCCATGTTAAAGGGCTGCAGTACTGCCCTGTACCATGTATAAACACCCATTTTATCGGTGTTAGTGTAAAAAGGACCCGAAAGCACCAGGTTTATTCTGTGCTAAGTCCAGCAGCCAGACCGTATCTATGTTTAATGCGCAGCCTCCCTCTGTAGAGAGGCTCTAGACAAATAGTACATACAGTACTTTGTCTCCCATGTACAAATGGCACATTCTTATCCCCTGTGGCAGATCTTGATGAGGCAAAATGCCCAATAGAGTTTTGACTGTGGAAGGACTGAAGAACATAGTATGAGGATTTGAAGTGATGACAAAGAGAAGAATGGAATATGAAAGGAGGAAATGTCAGCAGAAAGGGTAAAAATAATAAAAAATAATAATAATAAATAATAAAAGTGAACCAAGTGGGGAAAAGATTCTAAAATTGAAGTGTAAAACTCTTATGTAATCACACTGAAAGTGAGTGGCTTTGTTCCCCTCACATGGCTAAAACCCCATAAGTGATTAAAAAGTCTATTATTGCTACCAGCCATCAAATGTCTTCCTTTAGCTCTAACACCAGTCTCATGCTTTTGAATGCAAGAGCTCGATTCTTCAAGGTACTGAGCCCTATAGACTGACCCAGAGGAACATGTAATGCTGAGGTGTTTCCAGAAATCATCCTAGATTATCATCAGAACTTTCCAGGTTCAACATTAAATTTCGTGTTTCAATCTCCACTGATAACCCAAGGCAGTCTGTATCCTTTTACTCTCCAAGCAAATTCATTAGGGAAGGAAAGAAACCCAAACCGAACAAACCACCGACTCTCCTCCCCCCACAATTTTTTCCTGGCTGACCAAGTAGCAATTTCTCAGTCCTGATTTCTATAAAATCAAATAGAGGGTTTGTAAAAATTCAATGTCATTACCTGCCAAAACTCATATATTGAATAATGAAAGGGTTGACAGAAAATGGAAAGTAGTAATATTCCTCCTGATATTTGTTACTGAAACTCGGCCACCAAGACGAACTCTGCATTTTTAACAGTCCAGAATTTAAAAAAGCCTGTGTTATTTTAAAAAAAAACCAGGCTGGGCTTCTTAAAGAACTATTTTTGGTTGAAATTATTTAAGTTGTATTTTCCTGTTTTTCACCTGTGTTCAGCTCTCTGTATTGTCACTGCTGTTGTAGGAGCTGCTGATGCTGCAGCATTTAATAAATCAAAACAGATAAACAGCTTTGATGGAGCGTTATTGCTTACAATTGCTTCCTATCAAGCCACAACTGAAGATGCTATTAAGGGCCACTCATTCTCTCCTTTGAAACAAGGTCATCAGGCGGTCACTGTCCATATGCCCCAAGAATGACAAAAGTAAGAATGGGTCCTGGATTCTGCATGAAGGAGTGTTTGCAGTGGCCTGCCTAGATCCAAAAGAGCCTGGAACACTGTGACCCTGACAGCAGAATCTTTAGGTTTCAATCTGTGAAGCCATACAGCCACAAATATTCAAGTTTCTTCTTGTTACACAAGACCCTCTCAACGAAAAGCAAGTCATATTGATTTTTTTTCCTTTAAGAGATCACCAACTTCCACTTCCTGCTGTCCCTTTGCCATGCTGCTTGCTGTTGGCAGCTGGACAAGTGGGGGAAGCAGCAATCGCTCTCCTCTGCTTCACTTGACTGTTGCTCCACTGCTCATAGTGAGTCAGCTTATGTCCAAACATGACCTAACCTATGATTCCAAACTCTGTCACATGGCATCTGTGTTTAATCTCTGTTGAACTGGGGGCCGGATTACATCTGGCTCTCCCCTTTCCAGGTACCTATATAAAAAGCCCAGGAGATCTGGAGGTGGCAGCCTTCAGACAGAGGCCAAAGGAAGACACATAAGGGTGCTGGCCATTATGCAGCCATTGAGCAGCTGATAAGGGGCCTGGGAGCCCCTCCAGACTCTGGATGGTTGGACTGGGTTGTGTTGTTGTAGGAAGACTGAAGAAGAAGAAAATTTTTGTTGGAAAAGGACTATCGGAGGGCGCCCATGGTCGGTTTGTTCTTTTGGATCTTTCTCCCCGCTGGTTTGTTGCTGAGGGTGTTTTCACACAGACAGTCCGCACTAACTGAACTTAGTGCAGACTAGTTTGTCCATCTGAACACTGTCAATGGCGCTTATTAGTGCGGAGTAAGAGATAAGTACGGTTCTTAGAAAACCCCAACCGCTTGGTTTTATAAGAACTGTACTTAAAGTAGTCCGCACTAATGCCCTTGTTTGGTAGGTGACAATTATTTTCTGAGTCATTAGTCCACACTACATTGTCCGTCTAAAAGGCATCGCTGTTAGTGTGGACTAACAAACACCGTACTTATTTCAAACTAGTGAGCATTATTTTGGCTGTCTGAAAATGCCCAGATACTTAGGAACTGAAGGGAATGTGATTACTGTTGCCACTGTTTGGAGTCTTCAGTTTTGGACTAAATACAGGAGCACCTTGGTGTGACGTTTAGAGTTTTAAATGACTATTTGTTTAAAGAGAAGATGGAAGTTGGGGGAAGTTTTAGCGCATCAGTCCAATAGTATAGCTCCTGGGATTTATTATACTGAGGGGCGTTTGGTGAAGAGTATATTTGGGACTATAAATGCTCCTTGAATTTGCTGTTGAAATTATTTACATTTAATTTTCATTATTGTCTGATTGTTGTGTTTGGGTGAAAACAGACATGACGCTAACCACCCTTGGTGGTTATTTATGCATGTTGCAGGGCTGTATTGGTGCCTTATGCAGCCCTGCAACATGCATAAATGACCACCAAGGGTGGTTAAAGGGTGGTTAGCGTTATGTCTGTTTTCACCCCTGGTTTTTGGTGATATTTTTAATATTGTGGTTGTACAAATCTTGTAACAATATCTTCCTTAGTCTCAGGTCCTAAATCATCTACTCTTATTTTAAAAATTCCTGATAATTATCAACTCAACTTAAAATTACTCAATTTATTGTTAAACAAGGTTATAAAATATCTAGCTAGTTTTGTATTGGACAACCATGTTTGGATTTAAGTTCCTCACATTCAGAGGAGTGTTTGACTATAAATAATATGTCAGGGTTATCCTTGAATTTAGTTTATGGAGATAATAACCTTTAACTTTACTCTCATTTAACTTTACCTTCTAATTTCAGTCAAAGTTTTTTTATGATCTCCCAAATACATTACAACTGCATAATATTACATGCTTTAAATAACTACCAGTTTTAATTTTTTTAAATATACAGCATGATGTGTACATGCAGCAACTGTAAAATATGATAAGAGTTTTTGGCAATTAGTTGTCAATGGAACAAAGAATAAAGTTGATGACAATGGGTGTCTTCAGACGTTACGTGAACACGGTGAACCACGGTGAATACCCACCTGTGGTCACCGTGTCCCGTCCGTCTGTTCACGGCGCGCCAGATGTTGGCCACGGTCAATCGGCACATGGGGTTCGTTGGAACCACGCTTCCTGGGCTAGCCGGGGGAAGGTCCCGGGAAGCGTGGTCAAACGGACCCCGGGCCGTGGCCAAGGAAAAGTAACGTCTGGCCGCGTGCCACGGCCCGGGATCCCCGGCGGGATCCCGGGCCGTGGCACGATCGGCCGGACGCGGCGGCCGCATTGGCCCCGCCGCCCGCCCGTCTCCTCGGAGGGCGGGCGGCGGGGTGCGTGGAGGGGGCGGGGCCGCGCGGCCGCACGTTGCGCCGCGCGGCCCCAGCCCCGCCCACTTTCCCCGCCGGGGTCCCCCCGGCACGTCTGTTGTGCCGTTACGGGGTGACCCCGGCGGGGAACGAAGCCGTTGGTGCCGGTACGGGGCCAACGTCACGTCTGAAAATACCCAATGTGTCTGGTGAAGAGTGGATGAATTATTTCCAAAAGAAATTTACAAGTACTAATGATTCATTTGAGATGCATGATTTGATAGATGACAGTGCCAGAATGACCTGTTTGGTTACAGAGGAACAATTGTACAAATATATTTCTTCTTTTAAAAATGGGAAAGCTCTGGGACCAGATTAGCTGCCTCCTGAGATTTTTAAATAATATATGCATTTTGGTCACCATTGTTAACCAAGGTCTTAAATAGCATTATTTGCACTAATATTTTCTCAGAAAATTGGAAAGAAAATATTATTGTTCCCATTCATAAAAAAGGGTTAGGATCAGATCCAGTTTCATATAGACCCATTACTTGGTTAGTATCCCTTATAAATTGTATGTCAAACATCTTCTTAAATGGATTGAGGAAAATGACATTTTTGGTGAAGAACAAACAGGATTTTGTAAAGGGTACACTTGAACTGATTGTGTGTTTCGTACTTTATTTGTTGACCAAGTATACTAGTTATAATAGAAGGATTTATGTGGCTTTCATGGATCTTAAAGGGGCATTCGACTCAAGTGATATGAAGAAATTATGGGAGAAATTAAGTAAAATATCAATTGCTAAAATATTGTTGCAATTACTTTTTAATTATTACTCGGATCCTACTATGAGGGTAAGTTATGGGTCAAATGGAAAGTTGAGAAAGTTTTCTACAAGATCTGGTGGTTGTCAAGGGTGTATCCTGGCTCCTAAGCAGTTTAATTTATATATGAATGATTTGAAGCTCTATTTGTATAGGGATAATTTTCATCCTCCAAAAGTATTGTACAATAAGGTTTCATATGTATTATAGGCAGACGATACTTCAATATCTCAAACCCCCATTGGACTGCAAAGGCTATTAATGGAATTTGCAAAATAATTGCTCTATTAATAGGTTTGGAGATAAATTTAGTAAATCTAAAATTATTGCATTTGGATGTAAAGCTAACTGTTGTTGATGTTTAAAAGGGCAAAAAATAGAAGATGTAAGTTCTTTTAGTTATTTAGGGGTAATAATTAGTAGGAACCTGAAATGGAACAATCATTTGGATGGATTCATTCTTAAAGCAAACAGGCTTTAGGTGTGATCTTTTCTTCTTATTGTAAAACTGGAAGGAGAGCATTTGAGTC
>QEPC01002510.1:74887-85534 GCA_003113815.1 Sphenodon punctatus
GGAGGGGCGACGGTGGAGGGAATGGAGGTCAGGAGGCAGGAAGGAATGGGGTCCAGGGGGTAAGTGGAGGGGTTGGAGGAGGAGATCAGGGAGATTTCCTAAAGGGAGGAAGGAGGGCAGGAGAGAGGTGGGGGGAGGAGGGAGAGGGGGGAGTAGTAGGGAAAAAGGACTTGGAAGCGATTTCCAGGTGGATCTTGTCAATCTTTGAGGTGAAAGAGAGAGCAAGATCCTGAGTGGAGAGAGAAGAGGGAGGAGGACAGGGGGGTTTGAGAAGGGAGTCAAAAGGTAGAGAAGAGGCAGCGAGGGTCCTGGGAGCAGGAACAGGATAGTGTGGTCATTTAAAAACAGCCAGAATCATTGCATTTCTAAGTAGGAGTAGGTTCTTGAGTTACCCACAGGAAAAAAAGCATACTATCATCAGGATGGGGAACCTCAGGCCTGGGATCCAAATGCTGCCTGTGGCTAGTTATTATGTGGCCCCTTTCCAGTTCCTGGAGCTGGCCCCTGAACCAGTTCCTACCCTGTAGCACTGAAAGACTGAGCTCAGGGTAAGGGAGCAGAGATGAGGGCATGCAAACAAGGAGAGGGGACAGATCCATGGCATAAATCCATAAACTGGACCCTCCTCTTCCTGAGTGCCCCCCCTTAAGTAGCCCTACCCTAAATTTCTATTGTGCCCTCGGCGTTCACTTCACTTGGTGGTGTTGGTGGGTTTTGCTCCTTGTGCTCTTATGGATTTCTTCCCTACTCTGCTGTGTATCCTTGCTGTGACCCCTTGTCCCCTACCTTTCACTGTGTTCCCCTACTATGATTCCCCTTGTCCCCCTCTGTGTTCCCTAGTCCCTTGGTTCCCCCTTATGCTTAGTCTGTTGCCCATAGCCTATAGCTCACTTCCCCCTTTATAGATTCCAGTCCTGTCCAAGACCTGTTACACCATAGATCCCCTTTTCCCCAGGCCTCCTTAGTTCCCTTGCGCATCCAGTCTTGTATTTCCTTGCCTGTGGTTTATTCTCCCTTTCTCAGAGCCTGTCCCCTCCAAGACCCTGTTGGTCTTGAGCTTCTTGGCTCTTTAGGTTCTAGTCCCTTAACTCCACCCCCTTCTGACATTGTCTTTCCTATCATTGGTCTGGCTTTGGTCTTTTCCTCTCAACCTCGATGATGAATTCTAAGATATCTAAGGCTGGGTTTTGCAGCTCTCCTGCTGAGAGATAGTCTATGGGAACAAGACTGGCTGAGAGGTTCTCTTTTTCTGGTACTCCTGCTTGTTCTACCCTTCCTGGTTCCCCTTTTCCTGCCTCTCTTCTCAGCTTAGAACCCCCTTACCCCCTATACTCCTGACACACAGCAGGCATGGAGGATTGGTGGCTGCCCGTAGCAATGGTGCCTGCGTGCTCCACCCACCTCCACCCATCCCCCTATCCACCACGGGCTCCAATGCCGGTTGTTCCATGCGTGGAGATGGGTGCGCGCCTGTAGGAACAGGCGCACACCCACCATGGGTGTGCACCCATCCCCCCACGCACCACAGCCCATTTGAAAAGGGCCAGTGTCACAAGGCCATATGATGTCATAAATTCTGTGCATTACATTAGGGTCTCTGAATTTGGTAAAAGATGCCAAAAATCCACGTGGGTAGAGAACTCTATTTAATAGACACCTGAGGAAGCAAGAATGTAGCTTGAATAGGGATAGGCAGTGCAGCTGCACAGGGGGTGCACAGTCCTGGGGGCCCACACTTCCTGGTGTAGCTGCTTCCCCTGATGCTGAAAGAGGAAGGCCGCATTCCATCTTCTGCCCCTGGGCCCACTACAACCTAGCTACATCTCTGGGAGGAAGTTAGCACAGAAATCAAATTATTCTGGAGCAACAGAATCAACAACAGTGGTCTGATGGTTACCTCAAATGTTCTGGCTAATGTAACTGCTACTAGATTAGCTTTTAATATATAAAAACCCATGCCAGTGATAGTAATGGAGTCATGTACATGATTAATAAACTAAAGCAGTACTACTAAGATATGGCACAGATCCAGGTTCTTAGATGCTGTAATGAAATTGTAAACTATAGGGCACAACTCATTTTCTACGACTATTGATTTTTTTGTGGTTAATATAGCTTTACATACACCGCAAAATGGATTTTACCATGCTAGGGAAAAAAATGAAGGCTATAAGGAGATGCTAAGGCAAAGATTGCTCTTTTCAGGAAGTGAAACGATGAAAGCTTTTAACAGTACAAGTCCATTTGAGTGAGGGTATTTGCGTCATAGGCACTGCATGTTAAAGCCTGTCAGGACCCCAACTTTGAAACAGGGCCCTTGGGGCCCTGAGTACAGTGACTGGTGTCTACGCTACTGAGACCTCTGGCCAGGACTAACAGCGATAGTTTTCCACCATGCCGGTCAGGCCACACACTCCCCTCAGCATTGCTCCATGCCCCCAGCTTCCTGGTTTGTTGCTGGCCCATATACAAGGCCAGCCAGTAGCCACAGGAAGCTTGGAGACCATCAGTTGCACTTTCTGGTTCCTGTCTCGGTTCCTGGTTTCTGTTACCGTCTGTGTTCCTCCTCCTCTTTCCATGAACTTTGGACCGGCTCTGTACCCCCTGAACCCTACCTTCTGGAACCCGGACCATCTAATCCCGCTGCCCAGTCCTGTCTTGTCTGCCTTGTTGTTTCTGTCCTGACCTGATCTGCATCTGTCCTGATCTAACCTGTGTCCATTCAGTCCAGTCTTGTGACTGCCTTGTCCGTCCCACCTCACCTACACCTGTCCAGTCAGTCTGTGTGCTGATCCCCACCATAACCTGTGACCCTTGGACCCAGCACCATATTGGACCCCGATTCTGCACTAACTTTCTCCCGCACTTCCTCACCATGCCCGAGCCCCATGTTCATGACAAAACCTTTTAGACTCTACCTTAAACCAATTGCGTGGCCTGAAAGAGCGGTGTTTCATTCAATGCAGCTATCATGAACACAGATGACGCCTGCTGTTGTGTTTCTGAGTCACTGAGATTAGAAATAATTTAAGGAACTGTGTGTATAGTGATAGAGCAGCTTCTGATTGGTTCAGTTGCAGAACCTGAAACTCTGCAACAACCGTCTCAAGAATGAAAAGCGAAGCAAAGGACACTCATACATGGAAGCTGCATGTTTCAATAGAATGAGCTTGGAGGTAGCATTCAGGGATTTCTGTGATCCTTTGGCACCAATTGCTATGTAGCCTCAAGCAAATCTCTTACCCTTGCTTTCAACTTTCCTCACTTTTAGAACCAGTATAACAAGAAGTGATCTCAAGGGGTGTTCTTGAACGGGCAGCAGCCCCACCTCTGCTGCACCTCACCCCCGGGCAACCCGTCCATCTAAAAGGAGACCTGCCAGATGTGTAGGTGGAACAGACGTGGAGCAGGCTGTCCCTGCTCTGGGGAAGACCTGCTGGCAGTGCTCCAGAACATCCCGCCTACCAGCAAAGCAGGCAGGCCAAACCTGGGGCACTGGCCCGAGGCAGAGCTGTAGTCTGCTCTTGGCTGGAGGTTGTCCTGGGCAACACCATAGGGTTGCGGGCAGCAGCCTAGAGTTCCGGGCAATCTGCTGGCAACTGTAAAGTGTGTGGGAGGGGGCATTATGCAGGTATACTGTGGGCTGTGGCCCAAAAGAAATTTTTACTATAACTTCAGATTGAAACTGCAGATATCGAAGTCATCCTTCATGATGGAGAGACCGATCTCTCAGCCACAGAAAAAACAAGGTTAATGCCTGCTTATGCAATAGTCCTTGGTGCTACTGCAGCAACCTGTACAGCAAACAAAATGCAAGAATCTACCCTCTCCCCAGGAATGAGAGAGACAAAACACTGGAAGGAATTTGTTCCTGTACCACTGCAGAATCTGCTGGCAAGGATGAGATGTGGGTTCATTTACACATCCTGATCCTGGAGTTTTCAGGAGCTGCTTTGGGCTCCTACCCACTGGGTACAGCCACACGAGCGGGGCTGGACTGATCCCCTGTGCGCCCCGGGGCAGGCAATTGCAGCTGCCACACGAGCCGGGCCAGCGGGGAGAGCAAGGCATATGATCCCCAAGCCCTGTCAGAAAACTGGGTGGGCGGCCGCTGTTGGAGATCCCACCATGCCCCGGGTCAGGCTGAGGCGCCAACCACATGTGTGGGTGCCTGGGCCCTGCCCCACCCACCGTCCCCCAACCCACCCACTTTTCATCCACCCACCATTTATTTATTTGAATTTATACCCTGCCCTTCCCCGGCTGATCATGACCATGGAGGGTGCAGGAATGGCGACCGCTGTTCACTGGTGCCAGTGGGCCTCACCATGGGGTGGGACAGCACAGGGACCGGGCCCACGAGCTTGGGAACCCAATTTGGGCAGCTACTACGCGCTGCCTACCGTCTTTTTCAGAAGATGCAGCATGTAGCAGCCAGCTGCCGCCCCACCCCGGGGTGGGGTGAACATCTGGCAGCAGCTGGACATACAAGCCACTGCATCACATGGCAACAGTGTCCAAATTAGGTTAAGGCTGCCCAAATCGGTTTACCAGCATGTGTGCGTGTACCCACTGTAGGGCAACTTGGGTATAGATCCCCTCATGCCTTTGCTATACTCTAATTCAAACAGTACTGTGTATGTCCTGACCATTCATGACAAGTTTAGCTTCTAAAGTAGAAAAGTCAGAAGATGTTTAATGAATGGATTCAGGAGAAAAGCAGATTGGTATATCAGGAGAGGCAGCTGTGAATACTGTAGAGGAAATGATGGGTACAGAAAACTGCGTGAATAAATAGTAGTTATAGAACTGGAGGCATTCAGCACATATTTTGCAATTTTATATTGACTGTCATTTAATTTGCTCAAATTGCTTCGTTAGAACCAAAGAGAGTAATCATGTGTGTGAAAACAACAAGCCACATAACTGCTTGGCAGTTTCATTTCTAAATCAAGAGAGAGAGAGTGTGTGGTTGCCATGTTGGTATAAAAGATATCATTCAAACCACTTTGTCTCTCAGTTCTAAATAAAAGACAATGATTAACTTGCATTTACAGCAAGTCCAATTTGCTTATTAGCAATGCAGTTGTATGTGCTTCCAGGAAGTCTGGTCAGCCTGAAATAATAGTATTTATTAAACTGAAAGACTAGGTCCGAAATGATCTGTGGCTACTTTAGTATCTCACCCTCAAAATCATTGTGAGGAAGAGTGCCATTCCAAAGTGCCTGGGACACATACAGTATGTAACATATATACAATTTTTGGAAAAGATTACTTACTGCTCCATTTCTTTGCGGTATCTTTCTTCTTCCTCTGCAGCCTTCTGGGAAATCTCCAGTTTTCTTCTGTAATAGAGAAATTAGTTTTTTCATCACTTGGGTAACTATACCGATAGCAACTTTAAAAAAGTATGATTATTTTTTATATAGCACCCCACCACCACCACCACCATGGCACTTGGAGCGCTTCACGTGGGCACTTGTAATCAGCTGTGTCCTGTGGGATTTTTTCTTTCGATTGTCAGGGCTCAAAATTCAGCCCTACAGGAAAAAATCCTGCAGAATGCAGCAGATTGCAAGTGCCCACGTGCACAGCGCACCATAAGAACACTCCACCAGGAGATATCCCTGCCAGGAAATTTGGCAACACGGTAACATGGGCAAGTGGTCATGGAGGGGGAGACAGTTTAAAAAGTTTGACAACCACTGACCTAACTGAACATATTTTTAATTTGATTTAAAATTAGAATGGTGATAAAGCTTGATTAGACTGTGATAGAAAGTGGAAGGGGAACATGGGTCATTCATTGTTAAGCAACTGAGACCAGCATTTGCTGTCTTTAGCATTCTGAGGGCACTTCCATGACCAAGGAGTGAGCCTCTCTCTTATGTAATGAGAAAAGGCAATTTTTAGTTGTTCTGCCTGGAGTATATTTATCTCTTGACTGTTGAGTGCAGATGAACCTTTGTTAATACAATTCTACTCTGAACTGACTAGAAGTGTCACCTTAGGGCGTGTGGTGCACAGGAGACAAATAAAAGGGTAGGTCAATATTTATTGAAACATTTTACAATGTCCACAGGGAATATGTGCTACAGCTGTTGCAGGCCTTGTGAAGGACCTAGGATTGGAGGAACAGTGATTTTGTTCCAAAGGATTCTAACAGGGTTTGATGATATGAGCACATAACTCGTCAGGTTACAGAGCCTGTCTTGGTGTTAAGAACAATGGCATTATATGGAACAATTTGTTTTTACAACCACGTGGCAGGGAGGCTCACTTACCACAGAGTAGCCTGGATACTTAGGGAATTAGCTACCCTCACCACAACACTTTGTCTCAGTCATTCTGTAAGCAGGCTGCTAGCCTGACTAGCTCTGCAAGAGCTGGTCTTAAATTTATGTATGGGTCTCCTCTTCACCCCTTGTAGCCCACCTCTTCAAATCCTCCAGGTCAGGGCTTGTCCTAGCTCTGTAGCCAAGTCCCCCCAAACTACAACATAAATAAGAGGCTCCTCTGGCCTTTGTAAACATATAGGTTCTAACCTTATTACAGCTCTGTCAGCAGGCATTCTCCTTGGTCTGTTCCAGCCTTTTACTGTAAGAGTGCTCTACAGCACTGCTTTTGGAGGCACTGCAGCTCACTCCGCCTTGTTCCACTCACTAATGAGAATTTTCAGTGTTTTTATAGGCCCTTTTTACACATACGGGGTGGGTGGGTGGGGGATGGGTGTTGTGCTATACTGGGTGGTGGGGTGTCCTTTTACAGACACACACCCACCTCCACCCACGCAGTCTCCTCGGGTTTACTGGAGGGCTCCGTGGGTGGAGATAGGTGTGCGGTGGGTGGAGGTGGGTGTTGCGCGGGAGCGCACACGCACCCCCACCCATCCCACTCGATGTTAACATGCGGACATCCATTCCCCTCCCCCCCACTACTGGCCAATTACACGGACGCCCTCCCCATCACACACCCGCTCAAACACCGAGCTCGAGGGGGTGGGGGTAGCGTGTCTGTGTAAAAATGGCCATCGCTAGCTGCAGCTCATCAGCTGGTCACATGATGGCTTCTTTGGCCAAGCCTTAAAGGGCTGGTGTTCTGAATTCCCTGTAGCAGAGTTAACGCCTTCATAACTCCTGTTTCAAACAAGATTACAGAAACAGTGCTTAGGTAGGTTGTAGCTTCTCCATTTCTACGCTATGTCTGGTCTTTTTTTTAACCTATGCATAATACCCAAGACACTGATAATAAATAGATGCTGATTTAGGGATGTTAATAAAGGGGTAGAGAGTTGTGGGAGGGGAGGGACTGGAGAGAACAGCAGTGTTCTAGGAAAAGCAACAGAAAAACGGCCCTATATTTGAGGTTCTTACAGTCTCTCTTTCTCTTGTTGTTCTTTGAGGATTTTGTTGGTCTCCAGCGCAACCCGCTTCTGATGCATTAACTCCTGGCGCTCCTGCTCATGGACTAGCTCCTCTCGCTGCCTCTCCTCCACAGTCATAAACAGCTCTCTTCCCTATAGGAATGGCACAGAGAAAAAGTAAAACCTATGCCAAATAACATTTCTTAGAGCCATTCCAAGCCTACCACTATGAAGCTAACATTCACATCACACACTTCTAAATTCTTCCACACAACTCTGTTTCCAAAAGTCTATGATCTTTACTGTCAGTCTGAAGTTTAACAAGTGATGTGGGCCTGATTCTACGGAGGTGATGAGCACCTTCAATTTCCAGTGAAGCCAATGAGATTATGAATTGCTCAGTATCCACCCAAGAGACATTCTCTATCTCACAGGATAGGGCGTCATGTGCTAAAATATTCCTCATTTCACTTTGTAATAGGAGATAACCTACAGGGCACAGAATACATGGATTCTCACCATTGTTTTCTGTTACTGCAAACTCAAACAGTGCGAACACAGCATTTGAGGTGTTTTTTGGGTGGAGGTGTTTTTACATCAGCATCTACATTCTGTGTGAACAGGCAAGACTCCAGAAGAAACGGAAACATATTACAGAAATTAGGCGAAATACTATATTGCCTTTTTTGTGCTCTTGTTTGAAATTAATCTGAAAGAAAACATTTTCAGCTATAAATAAGAACTGGAATCAAGGAGACGAACACTTTAATTGGGGTTCTGTTAGAATCTGGGCAGGTGTTTCTTATGGTGGTTATCTCAATATCCCAGAATCATACTGCTGGCAGTAGGGTTATCTAGCTGTCAAGCAGAATTCACTGTACCCCTACACCATTCCCAAGAGGTGTCTCTCAAACCCATTTTAAAAGACATTCAGTGATGGGAGTTCCACAACCACCCTTGGTATTCCACTGCCTAACTTCCTTGACAGTTAGAAAATTCTTCCCTACTGTTTACCTTAAATCTTCTCTCCTTTAAGCCCATCAATTTAAATCACTAAAAGATTTATTAGAAGAGGCAGATTCCCTGGTCTGCTATGCTCCACCCACTTTCTGGGTGTTTTCTAACATGACAGCGGCATGGTTTAACCCACTTTAGTGTGGGCTAAACCGGGTGCCACCATCACATTAGAAAGCGGCTGCCAGATGGCGGCACAGTCTGGCTCCCGACCATGGTGGTGGCTAGCCCGGGCTAGCCCCCACCACAGTCGGGAAACGGCTTCTGGACCCGGACCAAAGCAGGCTATCACCTCTGATAGCCCACTTTACTTACCATGGTCCGGAGCTTTTAATTATAAAAAGCTATACTTTTACCAAATGTGACACAAATGGAAGCTCCCTGCTTCCATAGTACTTCTAAAACTTACTGCATTTAAGGGTAACACAAACAGATAAGTAGGGCAAAAAATACACCTCGGAAGTGGATGGGAGATATTGGCTGTTTTCACACAAGACACTCTCCACCCACTACCCAGCCACCCCCCACCCACTATACATGTTGCAGGACTGCAGTGTTGCCCTATGGTTGCCATGTAACATGTATAGTGGGTGGGAGGTGGGTGGAGAATGTCTTGTGTGAAAACACCAATTGCCTCTCCAAAGTTCTTCAGGAGAGAGAATACTTTGCCAGTTTCAATCATATGCATGCTTTGCTGTTGCTGCTATCAAGACAATTATGATTTGAAGAGATTTACATCAGTTTTGTGACCAGATAAGGAAACTATAGATTGGGACCCAAAGTGGGGTCCTGCCATTTGCTGATAGAGATGCAGTCATGAACAATATTCAATATACTTTGTATGTCTTTGTTCCGATCTGGGCTCATGGGACTGTATTTAAGGCCCTTTTCAAATGGGCTGCAGTGGGTGGGGGGATGGGTGTGTGCCTGTGGTGGGTAGAGGTGGGTGTATACCTGATCCCATGGGCACACACCCATCTCCACGCACGGCGCAACCAGCATTGGAGTTCACTGCTCCGTGCGTGGGTGATGGGTGGAGCGCGGGAGTGAGCACCCGCCTCATCACGGGTGCCGTTCCTACGGATGCCCTCCCACCGCAGGGCGACGTTCGAATAGGCGCCCATGTGAAAAGGCCCTAAGACTCAAAATGGGGTCATGCAGGCAAAGGTTACTTATGATCTACACCAATATGAGAGAGGAATCAAGCTTGCCACTTTCAATGTATTTACTTGTGGTGCAACTGAGAATGTAATTTGGCCCACTATGGTTGAAATTGCCTCTCAACACACTGTGTCTAGCTACTTTTTTCTATTGAGCCTGCACCACAAACATAAAGGGGAATTCTGCTATTAATATCAATGGGTGCGGATCAAGCCCTTAGAATCCGATCCAAAGCCTACTGAAGTTAGTGGGAAAGCTCCCATTGACTTCAATGGGCTTTGGATCAGGACTTTCATATAAGAAACTTGCTGTTATGTTTGAACATAGACTATTTCACTATTTATTACTGCTTACAGGGACTAGCTAAAATTTCACAGGCTGTGAATTGCTTTTGTTTGTTACTTACGGCTCCTGCTACAACTGTGATAGTCAAGGTTCGGCTGCTTTTTAACACCTTCACAGCCTGCAAAAAAATTGGAGGAAAAACACACCTGAAAAATACCCAGTTTAGTGATAACAATCCTGAGTATAAAAGAGAAAGAAGCAGAGCATGTGGAATAATTTCACGTGCACACACATGCGTGAGAGTTGTGAGGTAATTTATGTTGTGATTTTTCAAAGTGATCTAAAAGTGAATGTGTGGCTTTAGACAGACATCTGCTCCGCTCCTGCTTGGCCCCACCCCGCAGGTGGCCTATCCAAATAGAGGTGGGCCACCCTGGGGCAAGGCAGAGCAGGAATGCAGCAGGCAGCGGCCAGCTCTGATTGTGGTGTACCGGAACATCTCAGGGCACCGCGAGCAGAGCGGGCCATCCGAACCTGGAGCACCGCCCAGGACCAGAGCAGTGGTTGGTAGAGGTGAGACCCCGGGCCCATTACCGGCTACCGGATTTGCTGGTTACCGGTTCTAAAAAAACCGGATTCCCGGATTAAATCCGGTATACCGGTACCGGATTTATTTCATTGATTTCAATGGGGCAGTGTCCCCATTGAAATCAAAGAAGTAATTTAATTCCTCCCCCCTCCCCCTCCCAGGCTGCGTGGGTGGAAGGGGGGACACCCCCCACCCACCCTGCCCAGCCTGCATTTTTGTTTAAAAAAAGAGCCC